>BQNB010015594.1:24854-73001 GCA_026074375.1 Tanacetum coccineum
TTACATTTTTCAATGTCCATGTCAAAACAAGGATTAACACATCCTTAGACATATCTTGCATATTATTATTAAAGTGGACATTGCCCAATCTAATATACCATATGATTGAATAATTCAGTTTAAAGGTTGACATAAAGGCTGATTTACCAATATTATTAACAATACTAAGCCTGAACATTTGATTACACAAATAGCCAAAACCAATAAACACACCATGTTTAGACAAAACCAATAAACACACCATGTTTAGACAAAACAAATTTATCAGATTTCAGTTACTTGATTATAACCATAATTATTCAAAATACCACTTGAAACTAAATTATTCTTAATATTAGAAACATGCAGAATATTAAACAAGGAAATAATCTTTCCAAAACTAAATATAAGATCTACACAACCACGTCCAATTACTGTGGACCAACAACATTGTTTCCTTTTGGCTTGTCACTATCCTGCGCCCTAAGGGACTCATCAATGTGCAGATGACTCCCTAACTCAACAAGAGTTAACTCTTCCTTCTTATGTTTCAAGGCATGCTTAAAATCTTTTCAAGAAGGAGGGAGTTTATCAATGATACAAGAGACCTGAATAGCCTCATCCATATTCATTTTATGTTGTGTAAATCTACCAAGTATACCAAGAAGTTCATTGTGTTGTTCCATAACTGGTCTTGGATCAGTTATTTTGTAATTTGTGAAATTACTAACAAGGAACTTCTTACTTGATGCATCCTCAACCATATATTTGGTCTCCAAGGAATCCCATAGTTCTTTGGAAGATTCAACATTCTGGTAAATATCAAATAAAGAATCAGACATACCATTGAGGATTAAACCTCTACAGACATAGTCACCATTCTCCCACTTGACCCTTTTCCTGATTTGTTCCATGGTTGCATCATCACCACCATCTTCAGGAATAAGAGTAGTCAACACATACACCACACTCATGCTGGAAAGCAAGAACTGCATCTTCTTCTACCATCTTCTAAAGTCCACCCCTTCAAACTTATCAAGCTTGGCAAAGTTTGAAGCCATGTGCATCATAGCAGCAGCATCCATTGATTATCACAAAATAATCTTCTTTAATTGTTGGTTGTAGTATATCCTAGATCAGGATGAAGACTATTAATAGCCTAGCTAATTTCTAAGATGGTTACCGGATATCACTTGAAGTCGTGTAATCACTTTCCATAGAAGATTATTCGACCCTATGCCTAGGTTACACGAATACCTCCTTGGGATAAAACTAAGTATTTGTTCTTATTCTAGGCACAGATCAAGAACCTTGCGTTTCTATGTGTTTTTGTTTTCTGTATGTTTTTCCATGCAATTGTGATCCCTATTTATAGGGGATTTACTCAAAACCTATTCATGGAATTAATAAGAGATTAATGGCCAATTAATCTCTTCCATAATTATCCTTCATAATTTAGGAATTAGTGGTTACATGACCAAATTAAATATATGGTCAGTAATGCAGTCAAATCTGCCACTTAAATAGGCAAAAGATATTACAAAACATTTAATGTAGTCAAACCTGCCACTTAAATATTTGTAACCACCCATTTAATTCTAACCACTAAAAGAGTCCGGGAAAATCAGTGACTTAATGGGTGTACACTCCGTACCTCCAAACCCATTTCCAAGTATGATCCGATTCCTACAATTGCACTAAATTTCCAACATAGATTAAGACGGAAACTTGAGGTGAATGTTTTTTGTTTTCCAACAGTGTCTTAAAGTGCAAGGTTATCAGGTCTAAGAGGTTACAAACATTAAGGTTGCGTTTAGTTGGAGAAATTTTTTCCTAATTTTGTGTTGTCAAATGTTTAAAAAAGGAGGAAATTTATTTTTCACAAAACATAGAAAACGCGTTCATGTGATATTGTTTTCCATTCTCAAGAAAACAAGGGGGGTTACAAAGAAAATAAGGAAAACAAAAAAATGTGTTGTGTAGTTTCCTTTGTTAATTAGGGAAATGCATGTTTTGTGTTTTGTAGAGAATTTTGTTAGAAAATAATGATTTGAACGCGATCTCTGTTTTCTTTGTTTTTCAAAAAACATTTTGTAAAAAACAATGGTGTTTTCCCCTAACTAAACGCACCCTAAGTTTGACAAAGGGTTTAACTAAGGCTTCAAATGTTTTTGGTTTGAGTATCCAAAAGGAATCGATCTTGAAGGGGTTATTTGGCTTTAAGGATTAGTATCTGATTCGTAGTTTTACATACATATAAAATAATATACTTATAGAGAAATTAAGGAAATCCCCAAGTATCCCTTGGACAATTCCACTCACAAAGATATATATATAGAATACGTATATTAAACCGGGCAAGTATGATCACCCGGGTCGTTATCCCCAACGACTCATGCAATGGAAACCTCGTTTAAGTTTGGATTCTGATTTGAATAAGAAAAGATATATTTTTGATTTAATTATACTACTTAAAATTAAAGGCACAATTAAACAACTAATTATCAATTATCTAATTACGAAAGTATAATATAATTGCGACATTTAATGAAAAACCAAATCCAATTTAAAATCTAAAAATTATAAACTAAATTCCGAAACTAAATTAATGCTAAAGAAAATTTTAGGAAAAAGAAAATATTTTTTAAGGTTTTTTTGGATTTTTTATGATTAAATACTATTTTAATCTAAATTAAAATTCTAAAAATAGAAATTAATTGATAAAAATATAAATGAAAAAAATACTTTTTAAGCTAGTTTAATCTAAAATTACTTTATAAATATGGAGAAATCATTTTTATTAATTATTTTTATTTAATAGTTTTAAAAACTAGAATTAAAGATTAAAAATTGAAAAATTAAGATTAAAATATTTAAAAATAAAAAATTACTTTTCAAATAAAATGATCTAAGAAATTTTAAAACTAAACTAATATTTTTTGTGTTTTTATCAAACTTTTTCTATTTTTTTTTTTTTTTTGTTTTTTTGATTTTCGAAAAAGATTTAACTAATAATAATAATTTCGAAAACTTACTTTTTTTAAAAATATTAAACTTAAGCTAAAAATTATATAAAAATACTTTTTATAAGCAGAAAAAGTGCAGAAATTTGATTTTATAAAAAGCCCCAATTTTTATCAAGTAATTAAAAACTAATTTAAGAAGTTAAACTAAAAACCTAATTAATTATTTATTAAAACTTATTTTTTATAAAACTTAAACTAAAACCACCCAAACACATGGGCCAATACTGCCATTTTTGAAAATAGAGGGTAGGCGGGCAACATATGAGATTTTCAATAAAAACACAAAGATCGATTAAAGGACAGAAGTGGTCCCTTAACTTGGGACTAACAAGACTAATATTTAAACTAACGAAAGGACAAACGATGTAATAAACTAAGGACTAACGGTGTAATTAACTAGGAACTATTAGAGTAACTAACAAGGACTAACTGTGAAAATTTAAACTAACAGAAACTATAAAAATTGACAAAACAGGCCCCTGCACTCCCTAACTTCTAATCAAACAGCATCTTTTTTTGATTTTAAAAGCTTATTCACTGCCTTTTAAAAAGCTAAAACTTATTTGAAACTCAACTTATTTAAAATAAGCTAAATAAGCTTAACAGCTTATAAGCTCTAACAGCTTAATATTCCAACTCTTAAACTAAATCAACAAAGCAACTTCAGGGCACATGACTCTTTTTAACTACTTAATATAATCAGCTTATTCAAACTATTTAGCAATATCAAAACAGCTTATTTAACTACTTTTAAACAGAATATTAGAACAAATAACTAACAGCTTATTAGGAAAACAGTAATAAAATAAATGTAAAACAAATGGTGTGTACCTTAGATTTCCAGCTAGAACAGGAAACCAATAAGCTGTGTGGGCTTATGGCTTAATCCACATAAGCCCTAAATCAAACCAACAACACCCTAATCTAACCCTACTGCTGACCAACAGCTCTAAACCCTCTTGAACACTCAGCTGCCATCCAATTCCAAGAGTATCAAGCCTTGATCGAATTATCAATAACAAACACAAACACTTTTGACAGAATTTAAATGAGGAAACAAATTAATATTAAATAACACTTTTTATTAAAACTGAAATAAGTTCTTACAACTTTGAAACAAAGTTACATAACACGAACATTACAATTGAAGAAACTTACAAAAAAAAACTGAATCGAAAAGAAATTAAACTAAAAAATAAACTAAAGAATTAACCACTAAAAATTACTCTTCTAAGTGCTGGAATGAGGGGGTATTTATACCCGAAACTTGAGCTCCCATACTTCTTCTCGATCCTTCTTTTCTTCATCTTGGCCATCCATCTCTTCTCTCTCCTTGAAACTCAATCGTAAGCCGTTAGATTAGATTGTGGGTATAAACGGATCGATGATGTGGACAGTTGTGTTAGATATGTGAGAGTATTCACACACGTCACATCAACCAATGAGATTGCTTCTTTCAGCCAGGGTGGATGGGGATTAGTTAATGAAAAGCGATGGGATGGTTAAGGTGTGAGGGGGTTGTTAAACCCCATGGTTAATTAGGGTTTGGTGAAGGGTTAATCGAAACTAGGGTTCATGTGTTCTTGGTGTTCTGTGTGAGTGAGTGTAGGGTAATCGAATTTGCGGTAATGAGGTGACATAGTAAGTGTTATGAGTTATTAAGGGTAGCCGGGTTGGGTGGGTATAGTCGGGTTTGTTGGGTTAATTGTGGGTAATAGGGTTGGGCTAAGATTCTCATTGGTCTGAAAGTGTTCATGGTAGTTTTGACCCAGTATTTGACCCGCGCCTTTTTGGTACTATGAAGAAATTACATTTCCGGCCCTTGTGTTTGGTAAGCACTTATTTTCAAGTTGTAATTAACTTTGGCAAATTGCATATTTAGCCCTTGTGTTTATAAAAACAATGGAGTTGGCTCTGGTTGACTGTAGGTTTAGCTGCAGTTGACTGAAGAAGGCTGAGGCATGATCTTTCTGGCTTCGGCTTTGATTTCTTTAGCTTCTTGATCACTCATCCGTTCTCGTGTTCGTTCTTGGACTGTTTCTTGCAATATTTTGACATATCCATACCTGCACACATAAACTAGATACAAGCACCTTTTTGCCATTTTTGATTACATTTTGGGTTTATTTGGCCTTTTTAAGCATAAATAGTTATGTGTATTCTACACTTATCAAAATTCCCCAAACTAAACGATTGTGTGTCCTCACGCAATATCACATTCCTTATAACCAAATACCTCGAAAAATTCCCCAAACTAAACCTTTGAAAATGTTAAAGAGTTTTGTGTAAGAGATCACAGTTATAAAAACACCGCTTCCCATTTTTCTAAGTTTTTCTCTTTTTTCTGATTTTTCTTGTTATTAACTAACCTAACAATAATTATTTGTGTTGACATAATGCAATGTTTTTCATTACCACATTTGTAACTTTTAGGATCATAGAACAAAAAGCTCAATTTAAGTGTCTAAAATGACTATTAATCATCCCCGATTTTTTTCACTTTTCCATGCTAAGCTTAAAAAACCAGATCATCGCTAATTACAAGTATGCACACTAACACTTCTCATAAATACTAATTGTGTACTTTACTTTTCCTCCGCAAATCCTACTTTTTGTATATCAGGATTTTTACTTAATGTCATATACCCGAGGCTCTTTAAGACTTTTGTTTCGATATCTTATTAATTCAGAATTAAAGCGTAATGGTAAAAGAACGCAATAATTAGCTCATAGCCTTTTCAAAAGATCAAATTGCATCAAGAATATAGTCCAATCGAGCAAACCAAATTTGGCTTTTTATAGGCTACTTAGCAAAGGCACCATTCATGTCATATACCCCTAAGGGGCTCTTTTAAAGACTAAGATTGAAACATATCTCTTTTGCACCATTTACCCTCTTAGGGCTCTTTAAGCACAAAAAAGATAAAAATTAGCATCATTATTAAATACCTCCGTCCTTTAGTAGACTACAACATCGGCCACGCCTCCGACAAGAGCAGCAAATATATTTTCGACTTCGGGTATATAAGCCAAACGGTGACCTTTTATCCGAAGCCTCTTCGATAGCGAGTCGAAAGAAGGTTATTTCCTTCATTATGACACCGGACTCTACCTTATATGAAAAAGCCAACATCGGCCACGCCTCCGACCGATTGAGTAATCTGGTAGAGTACATATTTATTATATTTTTGTATTTTTTTAGCAAATTAAGTATTCTGATGTGTACTCATCATAATCACAAAGGAACTAAAGAAACATCTATTAGCTAATTAATTAACTAAAACCATACAACTTTATTTATTAAACATTTATATATAGAGGTGAACATTGCTAATGGGAGAAAAGCCACAAGTATAATATGAGCTTGAAAGAAAACCAACTATTCTACGTTTAATATCATGACTTATAAATAACACTATCATTTCTCGTTCTTCACAAAAGAAATTTTGCAAATGCTTAGCCTTATAAAATCCAACTTGGCATATTTAAAATCTACTTGAGATTAGCACAAGTCTTCATTTACTAACGATTCAAGTCTAGCATGTTTAAAGTCTATATGAGACTAGCACAAACTATCATCATTAATTGTTAAGGGAAAAAGCTAGAACTCTATACGTTCAATCGGGTCAAAAATTACTTCTTATTCTTACCAGCGGAAAACCTACATTTTTGTCTTATTATTATTATTATTATTTTTTTTTTTTTTTTTTTTTAATTAAAAATTTAAAATTTTTGCTATTTTTGTGGGAGAACCGGGTACGTGAGAAACACAATAAGCAGGCACATCAAATCGATAGATTCCCTCCCCAAACTAAAATGAAACATTGTCCTCAATGTTTAAAGTCGGGATCCTACGAAAATCTAAGCCGTTTATTAAGTAGACAAAGATAATTCGTTAATCGATAAGATAAAAGGATATGGATCTCCCCAAACTAATTTCACACAAAGGATGAGAAACTCGAGTGCTTCGGAATTAGGCATCGAACACGAGAGGATTCTTGAAATGTTGGGTTAATCCTGCCAAATCACAACACAGACAACAAACAACGAGAAACGAAGAGGATGGGCCCCTCAACATCTCAACACATTAGAGGTTAGAAAATAAAATAGAAAGAAAAGGATAAGCATGGGGTGCCTCCCACGAAGCGCTTGTTTATTATAGAGTCCCCTTCGCTTGACTCTTTCCCCAAACTAGGTCATTATGGTGGGTAATAGCAATGGTGAAGAAAATCTAAGAGGTGACTACCTCCCCAAACTAGAGATGAAAGATATACCAAAACATTTTTGATTCCGGGTTCAACAAACTTTTTAGAAAAGAATTTCAAGATAGAAAATGTGAACTCAGAAAATGCTTTGGTCACATTAAAGTCCATTAAGGGTGGGTGGAGAGGGTCAAAAACATCAAGAGTCAAAAGAGCTTTAGATGGTGCTAACTCTTTTGAACTCTTATCAAATTTTTCAAAAGATTTCTCATGAAATGTTATCCCTGGATCAAAAATCTTTCCCTGAATGTTCATGGGGAATATCATATCCACGAAATTAAAATCCTCGTAAAACACATAATCATTCCCGACATAAGAGGTAGTCTCAAGATTATTAAGAATTTCAATGTCAGGATGAAAAACTTGTAACTCTTTCTTTTTCTCAGGTTCAATTTTTGTTTCAAAAACCTCTTTTGTTTTTCTTTTAAAAGATTCAACCTTTTTATCATTCATTTCAAAGAAATTTTCATCTTCAAGTAAACCATCTAGGAAGGCAATTTCCTCTTCCTTATCATCATGAATTCCCAAAACATTTTCATTATCATTTTTGAAAACTTCATGACTAATCTCAACATTATCTTTTACAAACTCACTTGTTGCCCATTTTCTAACACAATTCCCAATTGGGGCAAAGAAAGACATAATGGTTTTAACATCAACCTTCGGAGAAATTTTGCTAGATGCCTCATTAGGAATGATTTCCTCGTCTTCTTCAAAAAGAGGGTTCAAATAACTCTTAAAAGTTTCCTTATGAACCTCCTCTTTAAGAATTGACTCGTCATTTCCAGAGGGAAAATCATCTTGTTTCTCAAAGAGAGGGTTTGAAAAAGTCTTGAAACTTTGAAAATCATCACAAGAAGGAAAATCACAATCTTTTCCTATTTTGGACTCTCTTGGGATTGGAATGAGAATCTCTTTGTCTAATTCTTTGTTTGGAATAGAATATAAAGATTCCCTCTCATTTTTTTTTTTTTTTCTCCCCATTGTGAAAGAGTCCTCAAGATTATTGTTTGGAAAGATGTGTGAAATTGCACTTATGGAAGCTTTTTTCGGAGAATGAATAACTTTTCCTTGGCTAATGATTTTACACTTATCTAATCTTGCAAAACAAGCCCTTCTTCTAGCAACTGGGTCAGAAATTCCCTTAAGTTCTTCCTTTTGTTTAATAATGTCACCCAAAAGAGATTCAAACTCATCAACAATAGCAGATGTTGTGGAATCATTATTACTCTCAGGCTCACAAACATCTTTGAACCGGTCATTCATATAACATCCATCATATGGATTGGAATCTTTATCTTGACTTTCTCTGGTTTGAAAAATATTCCTTTCCAAACCTTCCTTATTACTAGCTCTCCCCTGAACATCAATGAAGACCCCGTGGGTCTTAAGAAAGGTATACCATGTATCAAAGGACTTTGTAATTACACTAAAATTCTACTTCAACAATGTCGGCCGGGAAAGTAAATTTTTCCACCGGGACATAGACATCTCTAGCATTCCCTTTTAGGAACACATAGAGAAGCAATTTGCTAGTTTAAGGTCATCGGGTAGATTGCAATGAGGAAGGCTAACTTTGTGTATACGGAGTATGGATTAAGGTTGATACTAGCACTAGGTCGGCTAAGGCTTTGCTTTAAGCTCATAAAAAAATTACACGGGATGAGAAACTGTCGGGAATCCCCCAAGATTTTCGGGAAGCTTTTGAGGAATGATTGCCAGAAGCAAGTTTCATCACCGGTGTATTAGCCATCTCATTTAACTTCTCTTTATTTGACAACAAGCTTTTTAACATCTTTTGATACTTAGGCACTAAGATCAAAGCATCTGCCAAAGTAATGTCCACGTGAATCTTTTTGAACATTTCCCAAAACTTTTGGATTTGAACCTTATCATTTTCACCTTTCTTTTCATGTTCTACCCTAGAAGGATATGGAAGTTTGGTCTCTTTAGAAGGTTCTTTTGATGGTGGAGAATTATCAACTTGAGCAGAAGAAGGCTCAGGAGAAATTGGACTGCTCACCGGTTTAACCGGATCTTGAGATTTTTGGATAACCGGAGGTTGGATGTCTTGGGTGCTCGGTAGCACCTTATCCTTGGTCACCTCGGTTTCCTTCTCAATCAAAGGTTCATTTACATCATAGAGCGGTGGTGGAATTGGTGGTACCGGTGTGTAAGAAAGTCCGCTTCGAGTCGTAATGGCTCTAACTTCACCCCTTGGGTTTGTGATGGTATTACTGGGTAAGGTTCCTGAACTTGATGTATTGTTATTTCCCATTTGTTTTTGAAACATGTTAAGCATCATATTCTGAAAATTTCTTTGCTCATTTTGAAAATCTTGTTGCTCCTTTTTGAAATCATTCAAATTCTTTTGCAGGTTATTCAAGGTAGCATCATTCGCTTTTGTATAAGCCTCAAACCTTGAGTACGTAACCGGAGCTTGTGTACTCGGGACTTGATAAGCTTGAGCTTGTTGAGATAAGCCCGAGTTAGCTCCATGGTTAACTTGATTGGTTTGGTTCACATTTCTATTCCCATTATACCCTTGATTAACATTGTTAGCCCTTGGTGATGGTCATAGAAGCTGTGATTGGGTTGATTAATCCCATGGTGGTCTCATTTGGTTTGCTAAGTTATGGAGCACGGTACCGGATTTCCTTTCTGAACAATTTCCAACAGATGCGGTTTTGTTGAAATTGTTGGAAATTTTTCTTGATAAACGGGTTACTCATAACTACCCTCCTAGTCATAGGACACACACTATAACTATGGTTGTTTACCACAAGTTGTACAACCTTTTCCTCAACTGCTTTGCGGCGGTGCAGGTAGTTGTAACAACTTAGGCTTTCTTTTCATTCAACATTTGTTCATCTTGTAGTCATCTTATCCTCGAGAGAAGCGGCTATTTGTTGCATATCGAAGAATTATTAGATGATGAAGATTAGAAAGAGGAGCATCCGTACTCACTCTTGAAATCTTAGCTACGACTTCTGGTAACGAAACTTTTGAACTTCTTCATTGATTGCTAAACCTTCTTGAGGCAATTGTGTCTAGAAATGCCACCTGCTGCAGAATCTAAGGCATTTGATCGTTTGAATTCAAAGAGTTGTTAAAAAGTATCGAGTTGGTGGAGTTTCTTGAAAAGCCATGGTGAGAACATTGTCGAAGGAGTCCCTTTAAACGTTCCCATGCTTCATTAATGGCTTCGTTTGGTTTTTGGGTAAAAAAGTTAATGATCTAATTCGATAGTAAGTGGTTTTTGAAGGTGGGAATATTGGTTTATGAATTCTGAAACAAGATCGTCCCATGGAGTATGATTTGGTGGTTCTTTGTCTAACCAATCTCGGGCTTCACCGTCTAGAGGAAAAAGGGAAAAGCAAAAGCTTAACCGAAGTGTTACGGTATCTTCGGGATATCTAAAGTTGAGTGACCTTATTAAAAAATCGAAGGTGATTGTGGGGATCTTGTCTACCCGTACAATTTGTTGCTGTGCACAATGAATGATTAAAGGTTGCTTAAAGCTCGAAATTGTTAGATTGATCGGTGGAAAACAACTGTTAGCATCTTCATAAACCTCGATGGGTGCTTGTACATTTGGGCCATCGTTTCGATTGTCGGCAATCTGGACACAACGTTTTGTTCAACATTGGATTAACCGAAAGGAGTTTGTTGTTGACGGTCTACGAGATTGCGAACGATGTGGAGCAATATTTAAAAGGAAAAACTAACAATTTAAAAAAAGCAAAAATTTTTACATTAATTTTTTTTAGTTTTTTTGTTTTTTTTTTTTTTTTTACGATGAATTTTAACGGTTTCACGAAAGAGACAAACGAACTCCTAACACCCCTTCCTTAAACCAAAATAATCAACTACTTCACGGTAGCTCTTGAAAATTGCTTTTCAAGGTGGCAGTATTGGTAGTGATAACAAAAGGCATGTGTTAGATTCTTTGATTACGAATTGGGAACAATTGCATGTTCACCGGGAATGAAATTGATAATATCTCAATAGAAGATTTTATTTGTGGTGTTCGGTTAAGCCAACTTGGTGAATTTTATTTTCTGGAATTAAGGACAATTTTTTATATTTTTTGATTTTTCTATATTTTTTTTATTCTTTTACTTATACTAAAAGAAAGGAAAATATTTTTTTACGTTTTTTATTTTATTTATTTTTTTTGGATTTTTTGGATTTATTGACAAAAATTTAACTTTCGAGACGAAAGGATCTTCAACCAAATCGACAAACACAAAACGAAGAATCGATTACACAAGTCCCCGGGAACGCGCCAAAAACTGATTCGTAGTTTTTACATACATTAAATAATATACGTATAGAGAAATTAAGGGAAATCCCCAAGTATCCCTTGGACATTCCACTCACAAGATTATTATATATAGAATAGGTATATTAATCGGGCAAGTATGATCACCGGGTATTTCCCCAACGACTACCCCCCGGCAATGGAAACCTCGTTTAAGTTTGGATTCTGATTTGAATAAGAAAAAGAGATATTTTTCTTTTAATTATACTACTAAAATTAAAGGCACGTCATTAAACACTAATACAAATTAAAACTAATACGAAAGTAAATAAATTGCGACATTTAATAAAAACAAATCCAATTTAAATACTATAAAATTTAAAACTAAATTCCTAAACCTAAATTAATGCTAAAGAAAATTTTAGGAAAAAGAAAAATATTTTTTTAAAGGTTTTTCGGATTTTTTTTATGAATTAAAAACTATTTAATCTAAATTTAATTCTAAAAATAGAAATTAAATTGGTAAAAATTAAGAAAAATACTTTTTAAGCTAGTTTAATCCTAAATTACTTAAAAATATGAGAAAAACATTTTTATTACTTATTTTCTATTTAAAAGTTTTAAAACTAGAATTAAACATTAAAAATTGAAAAATTAAGATTAAAATATTTAAAAATAAAAATTACTTTTCTATAAAAATGATCTAAGAGATTTTTTAAAACTAAACTATTATTTTTGTGTTTTTATCAAACTTTTTCTATTTTTTTATAATTTTTGATTTTCGAAAAAGAAATTAATAATAATTAAATTCGAAAATTATTTTTTTAAAATATTAAACTTAAGCTAAAATTATATAAAAATATTTTTATAAGCAGAAAAAGTGGCCACGAAATTTGATTTCTATAAAAAGCCCCAATTTTTATCAAGTAATTAAAAAACTAAATATGTAAGATAGTTTAAAACTAAAAAACTAATTTATTATTTATAAAAAACTATTTCTATAAAACTTAAACTAAAAACTGCCAAAACACATGGGCCGAAAGCATCATTTTCGAAAGTAGAGGGTAGGCGGGCAACATATGAGATTTTCAATAAAAACACAAAGATCGATTAAAGGACAGAAGTGGTCCCTTAACTTGGGACTAACAAGACTAATATTTAAACTAACGAAAGGACAAACGATGTAATAAACTAAGGACTAACGGTGTAATTAACTAGGAACTATTAGAGTAACTAACAAGGACTAACTGTGAAAATTTAAACTAACAGAAACTATAAAAATTGACAAAACAGGCCCCTGCACTCCCTAACTTCTAATCAAACAGCATCTTTTTTTGATTTTAAAAGCTTATTCACTGCCTTTTAAAAAGCTAAAACTTATTTGAAACTCAACTTATTTAAAATAAGCTAAATAAGCTTAACAGCTTATAAGCTCTAACAGCTTAATATTCCAACTCTTAAACTAAATCAACAAAGCAACTTCAAGGCACATGACTCTTTTTAACTACTTAATATAATCAGCTTATTCAAACTATTTAGCAATATCAAAACAGCTTATTTAACTACTTTTAAACAGAATATTAGAACATAATAAACCTACAGCTTATTAGAAAACAGTATAAAAATTAAATGTAAAACAAATGGTGTGTACCTTAGATTTCCAGCTAGAACAGGAAACCAATAAGCTGTGTGGGCTTATGGCTTAATCCACATAAGCCCTAAATCAAACCAACAACACCCTAATCTAACCCTACTGCTGACCCTCAGCTCTAAACCCTCTTGAACACTCAGCTGCCATCCAATTCCAAGAGGTTTATCATGCCTGTCGAATTATCAATAACAAACACAAACACTTTTGACAGAATTTAAATGAGGAAACAAATTAATATTAAATAACACTTTTTATTAAAACTGAAATAAGTTCTTACAACTTTGAAACAAAGTTACATAACACGAACATTACAATTGAAAACTTACAAAAAAAAAAACTGAATCGAATGAAATTAAACTAAAAAATAAATAAGGGAATTAAACCACTAAAAATTACTCTTCTAAGTGCTGGAATGAGGGGGTATTTATACCCGAAACTTGAGCTCCCATACTTCTTCTCGATCCTTCTTTTCTTCATCTTGGCCATCCATCTCTTCTCTCTCCTTGAAACTCAATCGTAAGCCGTTAGATTAGATTGTGGGTATAAACGGATCGATGATGTGGACAGTTGTGTTAGATATGTGAGAGTATTCACACACGTCACATCAACCAATGAGATTGCTTCTTTCAGCCAGGGTGGAATGGGTTAAGGTTAATTGAAAGCGATGGGATGGTTAAGGAGTGTGAGGGGGTTGTTAACCCCATGGTTAATTAGGGTTTGGGTGAAGGGTTAATCGAACTAGGGTTCATGTGTTCTTGGTGTTCTTGTGTGAGTGAGTGTGGGTAAATCGAATTTGGGTAAATGAGGGTGAATAGTAAGTGTTATTGAGTTATAAGGGTAGCCGGGTTGGGGTGGGTTAGGTCGGGTTAGGGTTGGGTTAATTGTGGGTAATCGGGTTGGGGCTAAGATTCTCATTGGCTGAAAAGTGGTCCATGGGTAGTTTGACCCAGTATTATGACCCGCGCCTTTTTGGTACTATGAAGAAATTACATTTCCGGCCCTTGTGTTTGGTAAGCACTTATTTTCAAGTTGTAATTAACTTTGGCAAATTGCATATTTAGCCCTTGTGTTTATAAAAACAATGGAGTTGGCTCTGGTTGAATGTTAGGTTTAGCTGAGTTGACTGGAAGGCTGAGGTATGATTTTCTGGCTTAGGCTTGAGTTCTTTTAGCTTATTGATCACTCATCCGTTCATCTTTCAAAAAACATTTTGTGAAAAACAATGGTGTTTTCCCCTAACTAAACGCACCCTAAGTTTGACAAAGGGTTTAACTGAGGCTTCAAATGTTTTTGGTTAGAGTATCAAAAAGGAATCTATCTTGAAAGGTTATTTGACTTTAAGGATTAGTATGATTTTCAAAAGCGGGTTAGCATACGACTTTCAGGCTTGTAAGTTGATTCTTTAGTGTCTCTAAAGGGAAAAACAAGTTTTGAAGAAGAATCGCTAGCATGAGAAAAAAAATGGTTAAATGCGTACGTGTTTAGTTTGAGGTCATGCTATGAGTGGATGATCATGAAAAAAATGGTTATCAAGAAGGTAAGGATGAACAATCTTAAGGTGAGACTCAAGTTTTAAGGGATTATCAACTTGAGGAAGAGGATATGAAGTGCTAGAAAAGCAAGCATGAAATGTTAGACCTTCACAGTGAGATAGGCGGACATGCTGGAAAAGCGGTGCATGTTTAATTAAGAGGGTGCCGAAGACAATGCTATTGGGGCAAATTAAAAAAAAGGTCTACTCAAAAGGTTAAGCGATGCTTAAAGTTGCGTAATTAGGTATTGGCTAAGTTTTACAAATTTACTAAAATTTAGTTAAAGTAAGTAGGGAAGGAGTTCGATTGCTTGATACTTAATTAATATTACTTGAGATGTGAAATCAGTTACATTTTGCGAAAAACGTGAATGCGTTCATTTTTGATAAACCCATTGACAACAACAACACCTCTATTTCGACTTTATCAACCGCTTCTTGTCACGGATGTAAGGACATCTTTGCAAAACTAATCGATATGGATTACAAGATCCATACAACACTACGTTCAGATAACTTTTTTTGGAAACAATGCATACTAAATTCAACCAGAACCTTCTGTTCTTGCAACCACAATCTTTCGCATCCGATTGGGTAAAAATAAAAATCGAATCAGAAAAAAATTACATTTCAAGGGTTCAACTTTTCCGTTATCGAGATAAACGTTCACTAGAATTTGATAATCATTGCATTTCACCATTGGGCTGAAATACTCAATGGTAATTTGCAACGACTGACAAGTTCTAGTAAACATTTTTCTTGAAAATTGAAGAATTGAACCCTTAAATAGTAATTTTTCCGAATTTGATCTTATTTTTAGTCCAACATATGTAAAAGTTCAGGTTATAAGAAGCGTCAAATTCTTGCAGATTATTTGTCCATTGCAAGAACCTTCTGTTCTTGCAACCATAATCTTTCGCATCAGCTCGGGTAAAAATAAAAATCAAATCAGAAAAAATTATATTTCAAGGGTTCAATTTTTCCGTTATCAAGATGTTAGAAATTTGGGTTAGGGTGTGTTTGATGATAATCTTGGATATATGTCTTGAATCGTGTTGAGTTCACTTTTCGTATAAAGTATTTCGACCCTATTGGTGCCTGAGTTACACGAAATACTTATCGGGATAATTCAAGAAGAAAATTTTGATTCTAGGCACAAGAGATCAAAGCAAGAACACAGAAAAATTGTAAGATTTTTCGTATGTTTAACGGAGACCATATATGTCACAGACGTTTTTGACAGTTATGGCGATTAATTCCCAACGGTTACAACTGTTCACCAACAGACATGTTGGTTGGGTTTTGGCGGGAAATTAAGGTAGATCCTTAATACATATTTATGAAAAACCGTTTAGATTTTCGGGCGCTGCCCCAAACCCCGCGAGGGGCAGCCCGCTGACCTGGCAACGGGACCTCAGCAAGGGGCTCTGCCCCTTGACCTCGCAAGGGAGCGCGACCCCCTTGACCCCCGCATTTTTGTCATGGTCGAAAACATATTAGCTCAACGAGTGTGCACTCCACACTTCCCTAACTCGTATCCGAGCCGAATATGAAATCTCATTGGTCTCTAGTAAATCGCAATTACCTAAAATAGTTGATGACACTAAAATCACCAACAAATCCCCCCATTTTAGTGTAATCCTTGATTTACTAAAATATATATAAGAATATATACAAGTACATTAAAATAAACATAACGAAACAAACAAATGCATAAATGAAAATGTCTTGCGATTGAATTTTCATCTTAGTATAATACACATTCCAAATACTCGAGAATCGGGGTGTCGTAACGATTGAACCCGTCAAGTCATTTGAATACCTGAAGATATTATACACATAAGTTTCTACAACACTCTATTGTTCGTACTTGACACTATTACAAGCCATGTGTCCTTATCTATTGATGAACATATAGGAAGTCAAGTCCAAGCTTCTTGAAGCGGCAAGACTTCGTGCTCATATAGGTGGTCCTTTTAGTCTTGCACATGCATTTGCAATTTTTCAAAAGAACCATTAAGAAGATATTCTTCAACCTAACCATCACTTGCAGGTCTGAACACATACATCGGGAAGATAAACACACGTGTTCCAATATTTAACTATGAGCTTTCCACATTAAATTCAGTTTCTAACGTTGTATTAGAAGGGAATTGAGTATCTCATAGGTAGTAGATCTAGATGGACTTTAATCCCATCCCTATCACTGACTTAATCACTAAGTCTCTAGCTAACGCCTTCGTCAAGTGGTCAGCTAGATTATGTTGTGACCGAACAAACTCAATAGATATCACACCATTCCTGATTAGCTCCATAATCATACTATGTCTAACACCTAAGTGTCTAGACTTGTCATTGTATATTTGACTATAAGCTTTAGCCAATGTGACAGCACTATCACAATGGATAAAAATCAGTGCTATTGGTTTCGGCCATATTGGAATCTCATGTATCAAGTTTCTTAGCCATTCTGTTTCTTTACCAGCAGCAGCCAATGCTACAAACTCAGATTTCATAGTAGAACCAGTTATGCATGTTTGCTTTTTGGAAGCCCGTGAAATGGCACCTCCCCCAAGCAGAAACACCCATCCACTAGTAGAAGATGAATCTTAAACATGATTTATCCAGCTAGCATCTGAATAACCTTCTAACACCAAAGAATATCCAACATATGATAAACCATAATTCATAGTATCTTTCAAGTACTTGAATACCCTTGTTATTGCATGCCAGCAAGGGGCAAGGGGCGCTGCCCCTTTACCCCGCAGGGAGGCGCGACCCCCTTGACCCCCGCATTTTTGTCATGGTCAAAAACATATTAGCTCAACGAGTGTGCAATCCACACTTTCCTAACTCGTATCCGAGCCGAATATGAAATCTCATTGGTCTCTAGTAAATCGCAATTACCTAAAATAGTTGATGACACTAAATTCATCTACACAAGATAACCGTTCACTTAGAATTTGACAATCATTGCATTTGAGCATTGGGCTGAAATCCTCAATGGTAAACTGCAACGAACGTCAAGTTTTAGTAAACAGTTATCTTGAAAATTAAAGAATTCAACCCTTGAACAGTAATTCTTCCGAATTTGGTCGTATTTTTAGTCCAACAGATGTGAAGTGTCAGGTTTGTAAGTGGTCTAATCTTGTAGATTTTTTTTTGTCCATTATTACCACTTTTATTTTCGGGATTGTCCTATGTAACATATCTTTGTACTCCTTTATAAGTTTTGTGAAGACGTTAGTCCTTGGAGAGAGAAGTGGTTGTTGACCGCCAAATCTCCGCTATCGCTCTTGCCATGGGTCTTGTCTGACGTGGTGGGAAGGAATTTCAACTCCGAAGATAAGGATCTAAGGGTCATTTTTAAATCTAAATCAACACGTTCTCTGGATATAAGGACCATCCCGATTTCTTCATGGCACATATGGTGAATTGGTGATTCACATGAAGCTTTTCTTGAGGATGTTAGGGAGGTTGAAAATTCGTTTCTGGTAAGCTATTTCATACAAGTTTTCGTTCCATGGTTTTTTCATGTTTCAGCCTTTTGTTTATTAATTATAATGTAAATCACAGCTGTGGATTAACTTAGTGAAGGAACAAATAGATAGGCATAATCATGAAAATTTGGCAGATGATATGTGGGGTGGTCAATTTCAGACTCGACACGAAACCCGACTTGAAATCGACATGAAAATTAACATATCCGGGTTGACTCTAAATAGATTTTGGGTCGGGTTTGGGTCGACCCATCCTACCCGTTTATTAAATAGGTTGGGTTCGGGTTGGAAATAAATTAAGCGAGTCGACCCGCCAACCCGTTTAAGATTTTTTCTTAGATTAAAAGTTATTTATATTTTATTATACGGGTTAACATGGTTAAACAGGTCGACCCGCAAACCCGTTTAACCTGTTTAACTCATGTAATGTAGGGGTGGCAATTCGGGTCGGGTTCGGGTTGACGGATTCGGGTTGGCATGTTGGCGGGTCAGAAAACCCCAACCCGAACCTGATCTATTTAAATAATCGGATCAGCTATATCAACCTTAACCTGTTTACACATAACCCGAACCTGGCCCATTTAACCCATATATATATATTTGGGTGGCGGGTTAAATATGTTACACGGGTTGAATAGGTTAAACGGGTTTTGAGTTGACCCATTTAACCCGTTTTATATACAAAAGTTGGCAGAGTATCGTGGTGTTGCCAATGTTGTTGCTTGGTTGCGGAACCTTTTACGTCAGCTACATACTCCTTTACCTTCTGCTATGCTTGTTTACTGTGATAATGTCAGTGTTGTATACTTGTCATCTAATCCGGTTCAACATCAACGTATGAAACATATAGAGATAGATATTCATTTTGTTCGTGATTTTGTTGCTATTCGAGTTCTTCATATTCCAGCTCATTATCAGTTTGCGGACATTTTCACCAAGTGCTTACCTTCCGCTTTGTTTGAAGAGTTTTGTACCAGCTTGAGTGTTCGGTGTCCTCTCGCTCAAACTGCGAGAGAATGTTAGTAGACATATTAATTAATTGGGCTCAAACCCGTTTTCAAAATATTCATTGTATTTTTTATGTTGTACCGAACCTATTATCATTATTCATTCAGTAATTCACAATTAACAATCACTTCTTTTAACATGGTAAAATAAACCATCATGTATTTTATTCATGTTTTCATTCGACAACTGAAAACTACAAAATTGTCTAGTACATCATCATACAACATATAAGTACACATTACCTACTAATAATATCAAAACATCATCATTATTATTTTACTTACTGGTCTCGCTTTCAAGTTCCAAAGTAGAATTAACAACATTAAATAGAAGCACTTAACAATAGCAACATGTCAAATACTACAATCCATACATACCAATACCATTACACATAATATATGCATGTATAGATAGTTGTCTAATTAAGACCAAACCCACCAGCCCAGAGCGTCGTTTTCCTCGGGATGGTTGTGATCCGCAGTTGCAAACATATACGGGAAATGGTTATGCCCGTCATCACTGCCGTCATCCTCTTCTGACTGATCTATTGGTGGTACATATTCATGAGGGTAGTCATCATCAGGGAAATACGAATCACCGCTGTCCACAAGCTGTGGACCATCAAGATCATCAACCACTGCACTCCCGCCGCTACCTGTACTAAAGTGATCCTCCAATTTCACATTCTTATTTGGAGCTAGAACATCTCCACCTTCATTGGCATCTGCGGCAGAATCTTGACCCGCCCCAAAATTTCCGTGCACCTCGTTAGGCTGCAGCTTCTCAGTCAAGGAAAGCACCTGTAAATAGTATTGAATGATTGATCCAGATTAAATATATTAAGAAAAAATTAAACTATGGCATATAATGGGTATGTTTGGCGAAATGGGCTGGAGTTGAGGCTGAGGCTGGAGCTGGGGCTAGGGCTTATATTATAAGCCAAAATTGAAATTTGTATTTTTGTAAACTTGTTTGGCAAATGGGCTAGGGCTGTGGCTTATTATTGCAAAATTACTAAAAATGACATAATTAAATGAGTTTTATTGTATATGTTAGATATTTTTGTAGGTAAATATGTAATTTATAGTTTATAAGCTCCGGGCTAAAGTTTTTAGCCCCTTTTATAGGGCTGGGGCTTATAGAGGCTTATGACTTCATAAGCTCGCGTGTCAAACGGGGCTTATTTTAAAAGCCCAAGCCCCAATAAGCCCTATATGTTAAACAACATGTGTATACATTACAATCTATATAGTGATCAAGCGGGGGTGAATGGGACATTATAACTTTTTGTAGGTAAGAAGGAATATTATTATATCTAAGCCATGGACCCCTCCAAACCACAACATCAGGCAAGAAGATCAGATTCATTCTATATGCCAAGAACAAATTAATAGCTGTTTTATGTTCTTATTCTTCCTCATAAAAAGTTGAGTTATTGACTTTAATTTGTAATCAGTTTGTAAACTAACACTGTAATTTGTAAATATGAGTCTTTTAGACAACAAGTTACACATGTTATGTCTTCTTTGTGTCTTTTGGTATATCTTGTGTTGATGTTAAAGATTTGCATATATATCCGATAGTAGTAAGATCTTATGGTACATGTTTGTTTAATATCTGGAGCAAATTTTCTTTTTTTCTTTCTTGTCTTGTAGGGGTGATCAATAACTAACGCATACGACACATACGAAAGACTGATGGCGCGATTTATCAATGAACTTTTTTTATGAGAGGGACAGCCTACGTAGCAAGGACCACATCAGAATCATATTGTGATAACATAAGTCGTTTTCTCGATGCTTTATTCCAAAACTTAACTACAAGGTCACGGAAAAATCATATAGCTAGGTGGTATTATAGGGACTACATGTGAGCTAAATAATCTAGAGATGGAAAGGGATAATTCTGGTATTGGGTTGGAGAAATATGGAGCAATATACTCATTAAGGTTTTCACAAACTTTGTTACTTCGTTAGAGTTTAACTCCAACCAACCAATTTTAATCTAGGCTGAAAGAAATTATTATTAGCATGATCAAAGTAGATACAAAAAAATGTTAGTTTAAGTCGACTGCAAAGTTCGGGTATCCTTACCGGTTTAAATTTTTTTAAAGTCTTTACTACCTTAAACTGTCATTTAGTTTTAATTATGAGTCTTTTTTAATGAGAAACCTTGTCATGGTCAAATCCTAATTTGAAGACACCACTAGAACATGTTTCAGACTTGATTTGCATGTGTATATATATAATAACTTATATAATTTGATCAGACAAGCAAATTAATTATTAACCAATCCGAAACACCCTCATAGCAATTCCTCTATTGTACCATAAAAAGTTTTAGCAACTCAAAACTGCTAACAAGTTCATACATGTTTGAATGAAAACGATGAGTTGTATTACCTCAGCTTTAAGCTTTTCGTTTTCCTTGACTATGGAGTCAAAATCGGATGCGAGGATATCATAAGAAGACTTGAGACGATCATAGTCTTTTTCAAGGGTCTTAGTTTTCCACCGAGCACGGCGATTTTGGAACCAAACAGCCACCTGCCTCGGCTGCAATCCTAGCTTCTTAGCTAGCTCCGTCTTCCTCTCCGGCTCCAGCTTGTTCTCTTCCTCAAAACTCCTCTCTAGCATGTGTACCTTAAGGATCCAAGTTTATTCAATCATACCATATATCACACCCACTATCTAGGTATTTTTGTTTTTGTACGGTGATTTAATTGAACTATCTAGCAAAGAGTTAGGAGAGATTACAACAATTTGGTACAAGCTAAAATAGGATTCGAGATCCAATCAATCCACTATCTAAGTATCTAAAACTTTTTATATGGCTTTCGATGTTAAATATGGTCTAGCTAGTGATCCCTTAATTTATTCCGTGTCCATATCATATATTCTCGAATCAAATGCTTAATAGTAAATTGTACCTGTTCGGGGCTTAGACGCCTTTTCTTTTCCGTCAATTGTTCGTCGTAGTATTCTTCTTCTAACATGTCATCGAGCGAGTTAAAAAATGGCCTCTTCTTTGAAGATTCTTCCATACTGAACCCCAATCTAGTTCCTGTTCCATTTGCATCGTCTTATTAGTATACATCAACAATGAGATAATTAACACACCATGATTGTTTATTAAAATATCAACATATTCTAGTTACACTCAGCGTTGTTGGTTATCAACATTCTGCGAGAACTTAATTGCGTTCTAATACAACATGATAAAAGGAAACATATACAATCTAGATCGATACATATCACAAAGGTAGGAAAAACTGAAGCAAATGTTACCTCGAAAATGATTGTCTCCATTTCCTAGGAACATCATGTTGGTGTTACTATTGTTGCAACCAAAAAAAAGTTGACCAGATTCCATATCCAAAAACCTTAAATATGTCTAACTTTTAAATATAAATACAGATCTCCAAGGGTTACTATATATATCTATCTATATATATACTAACTTCTCAAGAAACAACAACGGAGTTTGCTTAATTAATACTATCGCGATATATACTAGACCGTATATAACCGATGAACACAATTGTTTCTTAGAAAATCATGATCTTATGGCGAAAGAAGCTAGTGCTCCAGAGCAATCTAGCAGGAGACTCTAACGGACATATACAAAATCCCATCATTTGAGCTCACCCCTTCCCACTTCGTTTAACACTCGAACTATTACGAATTTAGAAACTTAGAATTTGTATATACGTTGAGTAGGGAAGGTTTTATGAGCTGAGATTGTTGGAAATTCACC
The DNA here is from genome assembly GCA_026074375.1 of Tanacetum coccineum. Taxonomy (NCBI): domain Eukaryota; kingdom Viridiplantae; phylum Streptophyta; class Magnoliopsida; order Asterales; family Asteraceae; genus Tanacetum; species Tanacetum coccineum. The sequence goes on from BQNB010015594.1 coordinate 47,832, forward strand.
GGAAAATTATATTCCGGGGGCTTGTGATCACTGATTGGTTATTTGTGCAACCAGAGTTGATAGACTAGAAAACCCTTCCATTTATACACATGGCTTGCATAATGCTCCATTGTTTTTAGGCGGCTTTGCAATAACTCTCCCTCTTTTATGTTGAATAGCCTCTAGTGTCCTTGTTCTTTTTATGGATGGTGACAACATTGAGCATGAGTAGTTTGGATGGTTTGAAATAAATAATGCAGAATATATATAGTTTTAGGGCAAAAGTTCGACATAGACCGAAAATTTAGCATAAACCCAATGAACCAATTTTTTAATTAAAATAATAAAAACCCACTTTGCAGCTCTTTTTAAAAAATTAAATATCTCGCAAATCGTTAATCGTTACGCAAAACAAAACATACTATCGCGACGAGAATTAAATCATCTTTCTATAGAGGGGCAATTCTATATACTTTTGACGAAATTTTTTCTGAATTTTTTTTAGATACGTCTGGAAAAAAATCACATGTGATTTGTATCTGAAATCACATGTGATTTTATGAAATCAGATGTGATTATATGAAATCACATGTGATTTTTTCAGACGTACTGAAAAAAAATCGAAAAAAAAGTTCTTCGAAAATATATCAAAGTGGATGTCTACAGAAAGATAAAAAAATACTCGTCGCGATGGTGTATTTTTTATCGTTTGACGATTTACCGTTTGCAAGATATTTTATTTTTAAAAAAGAGGTGGAAAATGAGTTTTTATTATTTTGATGAAAAAATGAGTAGACTTCAATTGGTTCATTGGGACTATGCTATTTTGGGTCTATGTTTGATTCTAACTCATAGTTTTAGAGATGTGCGTAATTCGGGATTTTTCACTCAACAAAAGCCAAAAACTAAATCAAAACCGAGCCGGGAAAAAATTCCGAATTGAATTTATAAGAACCAAATTTCTTGCCAAACTGAACCAAACCAACCAAATATTAGGTTTTCCGGTTTGAATATAGTTTTGGAAAATGAAACCGAAAGAAAAATATTCTGTTTGTACTATATGTATGTATATATTATATATATATATAATATATATATGTTGTAATATACTAGTAACATTACCTACCTAACGGGTGGGTTTGCTTCATAATAATATTGTACTCCCTCCGTTTTATAATAAGTGTCCACTTTGACTTTTTTTGGTCTTTCTTGTTCAACTTTGACCATAAATATTGTTATTTGTGTTACATAATACTTGATGAAAATTATACCAATGAAAATATATTTAAAACCCAACCCATTCATATATTTTTCATTAAGTATTATTTAACACAAATAAAAATATTAATGGTCAAAGTTTAATAAGAAAGACTCAAAAATAGTAAAAGTGAACACTTATTATGGGACGGAGGTAGTAATAATTATCATATACTCTAGCCAAACAAAACAAATAAGACGACCAACCTGCAAAAGACTGTAAAGAAACCAACATATGCATATACGATTCTAAAAACTATAACACAGTTTCATCGTTTGGGTGATTACCAATCTACTGAGTGATTACCAAAATAATACAAATCATCTTTGGTGATTACCTTGACACGAATCAATGGCCCGAGTCCAATTTGTATTTGATTGAAAAATAATATCCAAAGTTGCCAACCTGTTAAAACAGAAGTCAAGTAAATTATATAAAACCAGACATCAAAATCACCTATTAAACTAAGCAACATTACTTGACGTAGATGGTTATCAAACTATTATATTATAATTTTTTATCACAAACTTGAAACATACCTTTTGTAGACAACCTGCAAAATTATTTTTAGACAAAATCAACTAATCAAAAAATTATAATGAGTTTTAAAGAGACGTACACGTGGTTGCTCGCACAAACAAAAAATTCAATTGAAGACGGCCAACCTGCAAAGGGCTGCAATGACAGTCATATATTCATTTGTTGTAATATATAATAGGGACCGATAACGAAATAAAATTTTATCACAAATTTGAAAAATACTTTTTGTAGACAACCTGCAAAATCATAACATGCAAAATTATAACATAGACAAAATCAACAAAACAAAAAATTCTAGTGAGTTTTAAAGAGACATACCCGTGGTTTCTCGCACAAACAAAAATTTTAATGGAAGACGGCCAACCTGCAAAGGGCTGCAATGACAGTCATATATTCATTTGTTGTAATATATAACAGAGACCGATAACGAAAAGGTAATTACTTTTGCAAGACCGAGATCGATGGTAACAACACTATAAAGAACATGGAAGACGGCAAGAATAAATATGAATATATGAAACTGATGAACTGCCGAATATGATATCATTGGTACCATTCCTTGCACATCAATAACATTAACAATTTTTAATAACAAATATAAATTTTAACTAAATCAATACGAAAAACATTTTGGATGAACATCAAATCTTTTTTACCTTTAGCATCTGGATCCACCTTAAAACTTATTACTAATACATACATATACTAATACACGTGTATATGATATGCATGTATGTATTAAATAGACTTTAAAATTGATTAGTTTTAAATTACTTGCTTTCATTTTCTTCAAGGCTTCAAGCATTGCTTTCTTTTGTTTTTTCTGGAACAACTGCATGCATGTTTATATTTTCGATAATAGTTTATCAAAACAATTACTTATATTTTTATTACTAAAGTAAAAAAAGGGTTCTTTATAATAAATGTATGATTGAAAGTAGATCGTGAATTCTTACTTTGCGCTCCGATCAATAAGAGGATCACATTTGCTCTTGGTCCCATTCCGAACAATCACATCACATCTAAAACATGCCAAAAAAATCATAAACATCACAATTTGCTATAACGGATTCAAAACGCATTGTTTTTTGCTTCATAGGGCCATAAAGCATGGCTCGAGAATAATGGGCAGCAGAATGAAAACAATAAGTTAATACGATAATTATCAAGTAGAAAATGGTAAGATATATCAAATATAACCTAATATATCTGTGAAAAGCAAAAGATATCACCATCTAATTAAAGAGTATATCTTAATATATTTTCGAAAATTAAAAGATATTGGTTTTTTTAGAAGATATTATTATAGTTTTGAATTGTAAAACACAAATGATGGCTTGACTCAATTGGTAAACAAAATTGTTGCATTTAAGCATTGTCATGGAGTTCAAAAGCCTTAATGTGACATATTTTTATACAAAATTATAAAATCCAAAAATTAATGAAAAAAATGTGTCCATGTCATCGTTTAGGTGGCGCCATGTCACTAAATCATATTAATCCAGTCATAGTTATCCCCATATATATATACTAGTTACGTAACCCGCCCGACGGGCGGGTTTGCTTCGGAAATTTGTTTAGATAAGAGGTTGTAAAAGATTTGATAAACTCATTCTTAATTCCTTAGCTAACGCGCCTCAACTTATAAGTTTCGATGAGCAATAAGCTCTTGTGGCTAAGTACATTAAGGAATGAACTTAAGATCTTTTCAAAAATCCAGATAATAGGTTGGCTGCTTTAACCAAACACCATTTCTGCAACAGGGGTGTTTGGACATATTTCACATGGTTACATTGTTAACTTACACATAACACAGTGAGACTGACACACCAACCTGAAATATCAGAATTCTCCAAAACATTGCTGAACAAAAAAGATACAAAGATTTTAGTAAAACTTCAAAAAGTTAATATTGCCTGAAATATAATCATTACCTTTTTCTAACTAACCTGTCTTCTTAGCTTATCGCCGTCTCGTCTATCTTCTTTATTCACTTTACGGAACTTCTTGGTGTAATATTCGTCGCTTAACTTCTTCTGATGAGAATAATCCATGTTATTATCATCACGTAGCTCATCACTTTCCATTTGATCATAACTGGTTTTGACACAATCATTCACATCTGAGGCACAAGTAATATTATTACAAAAGCATCGATGTCGTTCTCCTCTTTCATCTCACATTTTCTTGGAATAAATCAAACCATATAAATCACACATATTCTTATGGGTTGACACACAATTATACTACTTTACACATGATTTGTTTGTCTGACACATAATTACTGACCTATTTGCAGTGGACACCAAAGTCCTCTATCTTGTTAACAGGAATTGTCTGATACTCATACATGGACTCATCAGATTCCTTGATATCTGATAAAAGTATGCTTAGAAATATACCTATCAAATAATTAAGACGGTGTTCCAAAAGAAGAGCCTCATATAGAGTCCCTGGAAACCACGACATTAGGCCTTTAGTAGCTTGAGTTATACTATCAAATTCCCATTTTTTCATAAACTTTGACTCTATAGCAAGAGACGTATTAGTCTGATCATAGAATAAACGTGCTTATATATTACTCAACCACAAAGGATAATAGGATATACATAAATGAACAAATAGACGTTAAAGGTAATGTGTTTTAGCCTGATTCAATTTGTGACGAGTAACTCTAAAAAACTTAATTAGGCTTTAACTTATAAGTTAACGGGTTATGATATCAGCACAACATCTGGGAGAAAGCCAGCATGGCCTAATTTACCAACATCTCAGCCACTATAAAGACCGAATAACCATGTCAAGATCACCCTAGACCAAAACTTTTAAAAGCCGTGGTTATCTTTTTTTAGGTTGAACATATTTTGTTACCTAAAATGGGAAGTTATCAAAGTACATTACCTTTATTACGCAGTGTACGCTAAAATTTTAATAGATAATGAAACAGTAAGTATACAAAATAACCCTATTATTGCAGCCAATAAAACTAACAAATTCATCTAGTTTGGACAAGAAATACCTGAAGCTCGTTTACATAGTTGATACCCCGTACATCGTCCCATGTCACTTCAAAAACAACAAATCCATAAAGAGTTCTATGCAATTTGCTATTCGCAAGCAAGGAAGTCCTGAGTTTCTCTACAGGTAGAAAGACCCTCTTTTTTGTTAGTGTAACCATTGACAACCATCTTTTCAACTTTCGGGATTTGCTTGAATCTATGGAATGATTGTTGAGCTCACTGAATGCCGGTTTCTCTTTATTATGCTTTTGCCCTCTTGTGATTGCAAAGGGGGAGAACCTGGACTGGAACCATAATAGAAAGAATATTAAAAGGGTAAATATAGATTATTTAGTATGATTATAGATATGCTAATGATGTTTCGAAATTATATGGAACCTTAATAACCATCAGTTGCCACAGGTGTGCAGGCTTCGAGACCAAGTCTTCTAGCCATGGCCTGTTATCCACCAGTATAAAAATGTCTTGCTCTCAGGCGCCAAGAAAAGGATAAGATCGGAAAGATAAGAATGCAAATTCCTGCAAGCAGTAAGTTACTGATATGATATCACTTAGAATGGAAATCCTGCATGCAAATTCCTGGAAATTCCTGATATGCAGTAAGGAGTGCTTATCCACGACGCACTGTGTCAAACAATCTTTTATTCAGGTAATAAGAACATAGGGAAAGTTTTGAAGGGGCCGACAGACCTGCTAATATGAGCGTCACTAATTTTGAATGACTTACCAAAGTAATATGGAGCAAGAAATAATAACATTACCTGCTTCTGGTGGTACCAGGGCGTCCATGCTCGAGTGATAGGTAGGCCTAGGGAATTTAAACAGTATGTTGTGGACAATATTGGGACTCTCCCATCGGTATCTCCAATGTTTCACCCAAGAATAAATCAAGATACACGCTGATGTATAAAACGTTACAAATATTTCCGAGGCGTATTAGTATTAGTGGTAGGTACATACCTGTAAACCCATATTCTAAGCTTTAAATCAATTAGAATCTTGTATATGGGTAGAACATAATCTTTTGATTGTTCCTAATTCCATCCATGAAGCACGTCCATGCTACAGAAAATGGAATGGTTTATATCATTAATACCAGACATTGTTATATATATCCATAAGTTTCTTCACAAAAACTTTGGGTCAAGAACTCTGTATGATTTCAGACTTTTTTCGTCTATTCTTTTCAAAACTGTGTCCATATTTGTGACTGTAATTATAGCCTTTTATTTATCAGAGTTGCAGCTTAAAGATAATTTGATCTCGCCAGATGATGACGAAGCGATATCTAAGATAGAAGTCGAACCAATTGATGTTGCTTGAACATGGTTGCTTATAGTGAGTTTTTTGGCCGAATTGTTCTCAGTTGAAGTATCTGTATAGTTGATGGTTCTGTATATTTATAGGAAGAATAATCATAAATAATGAAACTTTTTCTTCATAATAAATTAAACACATGTTAATTCAAACTTTAAAGAAAGAAGTACCTGGTCTGGATTACAAGTCTTTAACCGCGGTAGGTCATCAGTAAGTGGCTCGTGTTTTTAGTGGACAATACTGGGACTCTCCCATCGGTATCTCCAATGTTTTACCCAAGAATAAATCAAGATACACGCTGATATATAAAAACATTACAAATATTTCAGAGGCGTATTAGTATTAGTCGTAGGTACATACCTGTAAACCCATATTCTAAGCTTTAAATCAATTAGAATCTTGTATATGGGTAGAACAGAATCTTTTGATTATTCCTAATTAATCCATGAAGCACATCCATGCTACAGAAAATGGAATGGTTTATATCATTAATACCAGACATTGTTATATCACTAACCTTAAATGCGAACTAATTTTTCATTACTTGCATAGGCTCCAGTTATGAAGCAAATATCTCAAACTCGCATATGTACCTTGGCATACACCTTTTTCATTAGATTTGAATGATGACTCACTGAATCTGAAATCCCTTTTAGTATCCCTTTAACTTGCAATATTCACCCATTTCAGTTAATCTAAATACTTTGTTTTCATATTGAGTAATTTCCGAATAATAGATCATTCTTGTAAACATAATTTCTCTAAATTCATTAAAACAATAACCCAACTAACATAGTTTTATTGTTTTAAGAATAACAACAAACATAGTTTCATATCTTAAAAACATCAAAACAACTCCTTTAACAATCAGAAACAATATTAAAAATTGATCTAAACATAAAAATATAAACCACTTAAACTAAGAAAAAAAGGATATACCTTGCCAGATCGTTTGAGATGTGCCGCATACCTGTGGCAGGTACAAACTCCATGAGGTCGAAACTCCTTCGCAATCCTTGTCTGTGCCATTTTTAATAATCTCCATGAGATAGATGTAAACTGGCTGCTGTTTGCTTGAGGTTATAACTAATTTGTATGCTTGTGTGGATTTTACAAATACCATTCAAAGCTAAAAGAATGAATCAATATATAGAATTAATGATTTAAACACTTTTGTAGAGAAGTCCTTGTGTGCTTGAGATAACTGTCTATCCTTCTCTGAAAAAACAAAACATGATCGATAACAGGGCTCAGATTGAGGTAGTGCCTGGACTGAAGGTACTGATTAATGGCTGTTTGGAGATATTCTAGATATGACTCACCAAGAAAATAAGAAAGTTGTATCTCTTTACAGAGAACGGATATAGATTATTATTGGTAGATTTAGCCTTTATAAGTTTTGTATTTTATATCTTATTTCATATTATTTGTGAGCTATATCATGTTATATTTTAATAATTTCAAAATATATCTACATTAAACAGAAAATTCAAACGTATCTATATTCTAACATATAACATTGGGTTATTTTAGAATATAGTAATAATTGTTTTTTGATAATGGTAAACACAAATATTGTGTTGGCTTCAGTTGGTAAAAATTCATTCACTTATAAACCCTACATCCATGTTCGAATCATCTTTGCAATGGGGTTTTTTTAGACAATTTTTGAGATTCCCATGTCTTATGGGTGCCTGTCATCTTTGATGGTGGCGTTCATGTCACTAATCATATTATCCAGTCATATCTTAGCCCCATATATATATTGTTAGAGATTTATATAGTTATATATATATATTATTTATTTATTATGTAAAAAAACACTTAAAAACTCTTTCTTTATATAAAATTATACAGTTTAAGGTTGAAAATTTTTTTGTTGTGAAAATCTATTTAATTTAAATTAATACAATAATTAAAATTATGTAATTAGGTTATCCGGTTCAGTTTACTTAAATGAAATCGATTGGTTAAGTTTTTCAGTATACCCTAATATCTTGAAACCATCTGAATAAATTTTTTTGACTACCATATAGATTACGCGAAGGTGAAGTTCGGTGATTCAGTAAACGTCACGTTATGTATATCGGATTACGTGGATTACGGTATATCTGTTTACGCGGGTGTTCATTGGTTCGCTTATCGTGTTGTTCGGTTTACCCTGTTCGGTTAGTTCGATTAATTCTATTTATGGGTAAAACCGAAAACATGACTGCGAGATTCAAATTACAATTAAAATCGAACCGAATAACCAAAACCAAACCGAATAACCACTACAAAAAATTAGTTAATTTATCCACATTTTAAAGGCCACATGTCTACGGTTAAAATGTGTAAAATTATAAAATCTACACGTAGCTATATGCGGTAATAATGGGTGTAACAAATTTTCTTACACATATAAGTGTGGAAATATTATCTAAATATCTATAGTTAAAAGTGTGAAATATTTTTTGAATGTCCACACCTATAAGTGTGACAAAATTGTAAAAGATGTAAACATTGTTAAATATACACACCTAAAAGTGTGGACAAAGTGTCATAATATCACACTTATAAGTGTGGTTTTTTAATAAATTTTTTTTACTTCGCTTATAATTGTAGCTTTGTGTAATTGTACACTCTTATAAGTGTGGATTTTTTTAATATTTGTGATACACTGATACCTATAAATATTGAAAATTATGATCCATATAAAAAAGTCCACGGTTGACTATACCGCGGAGAATTCAACTATTTGTTGTAGTGAACCCGAATTACATCATTTTAATTATTTATTAAATTAATTATACAGATTTCTAGCAAAAATTCAAGCTTAAAAAATATTATATTAATACAATAGTACATCATAAAAAATCCGTGTGAGTGTAGTCAATGTATACTTTGGGATAATATTAAAATATTCTATACAAATAGTACCTTAATTAATATATAAATCACTCTTATCTCCTCTTTTTTACCGTCTCTTTGTATGATATCTGTGTGTGCTGGTTTCATTCTCTCTCTCAAAGAGGCCGATTTCTCTTTGTCTCTCTCTTACGGTTTTGTCTGTGTAATTGAGGGATATTTACGATTTATGTTTTCTGTTACGGATTACATACGGTGGTTTTGTGGTGGGAGTGTCACGATTGTTAGGGTTTGGTTATTTGAATGATAATTTTAACTTTTGGGGCTAATATGTTCTTAATTACCGTTTGTAGGTTATTTGATTGAGGTTTCTGTTGTTCAATTGTCTTAATTAGGGTTACTGGGTTAAGGTTTTGTGCTTCTTGTTTATTATATGAATTGGTGTGTTACAGTTTGTGTTTTGGGTTTATTTTTATGTTAGTTGACTATGTTCATGATTTATGCGGTTTATATGTGTGATAAAGGTTGTTCTTTTGGTTTAATTTATTGCTTATGAGGGTTAGTTATATAGGTTTGTGGTTAAAATGGTTGTTGAAAGTGTTGTTATTTGTGTATGTGGGTATTTGGAAATGCTCAATTTTGGTCATAATTTGAGAGAAAAGTCACTGGATGGTAAAATTTTGAGCATGTCACTGTTAGTGTTCTTGAGTGGTCTATGGGGTATAAAGATCAGTTTTTATGCTGGCTTTAATTTGATAGAATCTATTTTGGTTGGTAACACTATTGTTGTTTTCGTGTTATACCCTTATGAGAGTTGCAAAATAAGTTGAGAAAAAAATAAGTTATCTTGTGGTTATAAGAAAAGTGTGTAGAGTTGAGGTTATTCATATCTTGGTCGGGCAAGTTATTGGATCTACAATTATGGCGGGCTAACCCTTCTTTTACATGCGGATTCATAGCTCGGGATTCCTCATATTTTGTGCTCATACGTCCTTGATGCTGCAGTTCCTTTCGTTGGCGCCAATTATGGCTTGTGATCTAGGTGGCAAGTGGTTGATAACGGTGAGCTAAGATTGATTGTAAGTTCGTTATACTTATTGTGTTGTACATACACAGAGATTCTTGATGAATGTACTATTGTGAGCTAAGATTGATTGTGGGTTCATTATACTTATTGTTTTGTTCACTCGATGAATTGGTGCAGTACCAGATTGCGTTGGATGTGTGGTTCGCCTTTCACATCAGCCTATTTTCTTTTATGTGTCACAACCTTTTTAAAGGCGACTACGAGAATTCCGTGTGTTTGTATCTTTCAAGGCCACATTTCACCTGCACCCACATCTTGGCGAGGCAACCTCACCTGTACTGTGTTTGTAGGCATGGCGGGTGATATGTATTGCTTTCATCTTTTTATAACTCAGTTTCTTTTTCACTGTCTCATGCAGTTGAATTTTAGAGATAGACTAATCTCTTTGAGTACAACATATAGAAGAATAGGTTTTTTGGTTATTTCTCGGTAGAGTTATCGATTTGTAATTAGGTTTTGCTTTGCTCTCGGGCCAGTTTAATAGACATTTTGAGATGTACACTGAAATGCAAAATTATCTAGCAAATTCTGTAGGGATTTACTAACTAAATAACATTTATTAACACATATTACGTAGCGAATAACGTCCCAAAGTCGGATCTGTATGATGTATATAGATTAAAAAATAATTACAATATTTACTAACCTCTTGTAACGAACAAATAGAGTAAAAACCGAATCTTGTTTCTTCCTTGAAACCTACGAAACAACCCTAATCACCAAAGTAGATTATGAGTATCCACACTATATGTCATAGTAAATTACCTGAATGCTAGTTCTTGAATATTCCACGATCAAAGAACGAATTCTTAGTTCTTGCTTAATCAAAATCGACACTCAAAAATGAAACCTTAAGGGTTTTGGAATTTCGGCCGATTGGTATATGAGGGGAGAGGAGAAGAGTTTTCTTGATTTGGTTTCACAAGTTCTACGGGATTAATGCCTAAGCAAATCCTTATGTCAGCTAAACCAAACTTAGTGAGCAAGTAATCAAGTTTGGCTTTCTACCTCCTCTTCTTTCCTTCCCTTTGGATGGCCACCTTACTCAATTATCGGTTTTCCATATTGTTTGGGTTAAGTCTATTTATTAAGTCATACGTTAATAAATAAAGGTCTATAGTTAATTAAAAGCGCCTAACGGTTTAATTAACGACCGTAAACCAATTCGTGAAATATAATTAATATAGTTAATATTATTAATATAAATACATTAAATACACTATAATAGGTAATATCACGGTATATACGTTTGTGACCCCATAGGCTCACGTATCTCCAGCCGTATAATTATTTAATATAATGTGAGCACTTCCTAATAAATTGTAGCATGCCAAGTTTGATTTGCTAGATGTTTTGTGATTTTTAATTTGCTAGATGATTTTGGGCTTTGGTATGGACATTTTAATGTAAAAAGCACGTCTCAATTATGATTTTCTGCGGTTGTGTTATCAGAAGCCGGGGCCCGCAGATACCTCTTTCTTGGTAAGGCATCCATGTCTAAACTTAGGTTGCAACCACAATAAGCGTTTTGTGAGGTTGGTGTGTGAAATCGTCTCATGATAACATCAAATATTTGATACTTTTCAGTGTCAATTCTCCTCTAAAAATACTTGCAATTGTCTTATAAATACTTGAATTCGATACTTTTACAGTTATTTCCTTGTTTTTAGGAAAAATGCAAGTATGTGATAAGAAACACGGGAAAAGGACGTAAAAATGAAGAAAAAGCGGATTCTTACGAAGGTTTACGGCGTAACACCTACGATAGGGTTACGCCGTAACATATTCAAGGCAAGACACGTCACCTAGCAAGATTAAGGCGTAACCACACGAAAGGTTTACGCCGTAACATCATTATTATTGTAGGATGAGTCATCCTAGTCAGCATTATGGAGTAATATGGCTAATCAGTTACGCCGTAACATATTTTATGCTTACAACATGGAAAGCCTTGTCAGCACTTTACGGCGTTACACTCTACAAGGTTACGCCGTAACAAATTCGTTAAAACTGATAAATCAGAGGCCATCATTTCAGCCACTTTATAGTCATCATTGATTCATTCACCAGTATATCCAAGGGGAGACCCAGGCCTCGAAAGCTTGAAAATTCCAATACACCAGAAAGTCCAAAGGAGATCACACTATATTACTTTTGTATTTGAATCATATCATAAACACGCATACCGTAAGAAATATAATTTTTCAATCTCTAATGATATAACATTATTAATTCTTAGCTTTGTTGTTTGCCATGATAGCCGGCTAAGACTTCTTCAAGGTTGGCCTAGTTAATAAATTTACTATCGTTATAATGTTTGTTTCCTGTTAAATCATGGTTTTGTTGGATATCCTTTTGACTATCATGTAACCCTGGGTTTTGGTAGTATTGCGGGTGGTTTAGACCCTGTTAGTCCTGTTATTAGATTACCAATTGAACGTGGGATTAATAGTGGTACTAGGATAGGTTTTAAACCCTATCCCTAGTGTAGGAACTAATCCTGTTACCGCCTCTATCACTTAATATACTTAAAAAGAACAGGAACTCTTTCAGAGAGGGTTAATAATCTGTTTAGGTTATTAGACTAGTTCTTGGGGATAGTTGGGATTAATCACTATGACCTGGTTCCCTACCTTCGTAACTCTCGGGGGATTCGAGATCGCAGGGATTATAGGACAGACTAAATATATCTATTCAGGTGTGTCGACTTTAGAAACCACTAATGAAACCATGGTATAACATTGCACAGGAAAACATAAGTTATGACGGTAGTAATGAATTAGCTAGGCTAGCATGTTTTTTTCCCTGATTACTTCTATCAATTTACTGTCTCGTAGTTTACTTTCTTGTTATCTTACAAATCAATCTTAAACTATTTTCAATACTTGACAATTCAAATTAAAACTAATTAAAACTTAGCTCTTGGGACGACCTTGGATTTACCATCTCTACACTACTCACGATCGGGTTCTCTGCCCGTTAGTGAGTTTGTCAGGTGAATCAAGTTTTATAAATTTAAAACTCGACAAATAAATATTTAAAATAAAATACTCATCAAGTTTTTGGCGTCGTTGTCGGGGAGCTAAAAATTAGTATTAATTTGATTTCTTGTAATTATTTATATTCTTTCTCTAACTTCTAATAACTGCAGGAGCTATAGCGGGAGTAGACATCAACACTCTCATCATGGAACAATACTTAGCATTGTCACGAGAATACCAAGCACCGGGCATGGTTAAACTAGAAATCGGAGGCAATGTTAATTTCGAGATCAAAAGTCAATTCATGCGAGAATTGAGGGATGAAACCTTCTCCAGGAATAAAAATGAGGATGCCCACGATCATGTTGATCGAGTCCTCAACATTGTAAGTTTATTCAATATTCCCGGGGTGTCACAGGACGCAGTACTCCTACGTGTATTTCCATTTACTCTTACGGGGACCGCTAAAAGATGGGTGGATAGACTTACTCCAAGAGTTATCAACAATTGGGACCTCCTTAAGAAAGCTTTTATCCAAAGGTATTGTCTACCATCCCAGACTGCTAAAAGACTTGAAGACATCCACAACTTCAAGTAGGAAATCAATGAATCATTATACCAAGCTTGGGAATGGTTTAATGATTTGTTGTATAAGTGCCCAACCCACGACATAAACAGCCATCAAAAGGTAAACATCTTTTATAAAGGTTTGAGCACTATGAACCGACAATTGCTTGACTCTCAGGGACCGATTATTGGGATGACACCAACTCAAGCCCTGGCGGCAATACAAACTATGACTGACCACTTTTAAAAGTGGCACGATGGGACATTAAGCAGGAGCCTTAGCAGCAGGAGTAATACTGATGGACTTGCTGCAATAGTAAGTAAACTAGATAACTTGGGACGCGATATGAAGAAGCTGAAAGAAAATGTCCATGCGATCCAAGTAGGATGTCAAATCTGCGAAGGACCTCACTTCGACAAAGAATGTCCTTTCAACGAGGAAGCCAAATAGGTGGAGGAGGCCAAATATGGGGAATTTAGCCACCCAACTCTGTTCAACGGAAATAATAGAGCAAAATATCGTGTAGGTCCGCCAGGATACTACACTCGTACTGATAATCGACCACCTTATGGAGAGAAGAGACCAAGTCTTGAAGAACTTATGAATAAGCATCTGGAAGAATCAGCACGAAGAAGCACAAAAATGAATGAATGGATTACGAAACTCCAAGAAAGTGCAGAGGTTAACACTAGAAACCAGAGCGCCTCACTTAAAAACCTAGAAACCCAAATCGAGTAATTCACCAAGGAACTACATTCTAGGGCCACCAATGAAATTCCTAGTTCATCTACTAGGCAATGCAAAGTGGTCAATGATGATCTTGAGACGCAACATAGACCTATCTCTTCTAGAAAGCTTATTAATAAAGAGGGATTGACAACCAAGGACTTACAGTGCCAATTGCCACCTAAAGAGCTAAATCCATAGAGTTTCACACTTCCTTGCACTATTGGTAATTTTTACTTTTATGGTATGACTGATTTAGGTGCTAGTGTTAATGTAATGCCTAGGAACATATTTGAGTATTTAAAATTAGCCAACTTGACGAACACGAATATGCTCGTTGAAATGGCCGATATGACAAAAAAGGCACCTTTAGGTATAATTGAAAGTATCCTAGTTAGAATTGATAAATTCTTATTTCCTTCAGATTTCGTAATTATCAATAAAACTCCTAATGAGACAATAATTTTAGGCAAGCCTTTCCTAGCAACCATTCATGCGGAAATCAATGTTTTTGATAAAGAAATCTCCTTAGGAACCAACAATGACAGAGTTAGTTATGACATGGAGAAAAGAGATCATAATTTCACAATTCCCACTGAGAAAATTTTTATGATAAAATCTGACCTGGATAATAGACCTCTAACTCCCGCATCTAGCAATAATAAACCAAGAAACTTACATGATAGGTCGCTTAATGATAGTTTACACGATCAGAATCGTAAGAAAATAAAAATTGAGTTGGATCAACATATCCCAAGGGCACATTTTGTTAAACCTGTTAAGCAGACCATAGACGAACAAACTAAGATGTGGTCAACATGTGACCCCACCAAAGGTATGTGCGATGGGGGAAATAAATCTATGGGGTATCCAAGGTCGGGACTTTAAGGTTTTGGTACTGCAACTATGATAATGAGAGAAAGAACATAACTGGAGTGGGATTATACTTTCTTGACTACCTTTTGGCAAAATATGGAAAGTATCAAACCAATAATTTAATTTGGGATGATACATATGTCGAATGGTGCAATACTAGTCCCACTCCAGGAACCCCATCTCAAGAAACTAAAAACCTTAGACCTAGTGATTATACATTTAGGGAATGGACATTACTTAAAGTTGGACATACTGACATAAGTAAACCTATAAAAAAGGCATTACTTAATTATGGTTGATTGACTGTTTTCAAGACGAATCGAGGATTATCAAAGAACCACTTGCTAGGAGTTTTTATGATTATAAATAGTTGTTTGATTTAGAAATCGATCAATTAGCAAATGAATATGAACTCAGGATAGGAAAAAAGGGGCATATGCTTGATAAGATATGGGAATACTATGAAGATGTCTATAGAGATAACACATACTGGTGGCATGATTAGGGGCTTGAAGAAGAGGAACGTAAATAAATGAGAATCGAAATTGAAAAATACGATCCCCCTAAAGTTCAGGTTGAAACCTTCGAAGTAAAGAAATATTCATTTAAAAGTGGATAAAAGTTTGTTTGTGTGACCAAAGAAATGGACGATACTTTACCCCTAGGAAGAATAAATGGATCAAGATTCAGAGAAATGATCAAAAAAGAGTTTGATGAAGGTTCCCACAATGAAACGTAGAATGGGCATGGGTCTAACTTAAAGACTCGTTGATAAACAAAAGTGCTTGTCGGGAGACAACCCGTCTTTTAATCAATAAATTTCATTTCTCGTATATTAGTTGGTTTTCATGTTTACCTTATTTTGCAGGTTCCAGCAGCTAGGAGGCAATTCTCGAGACCGTCTTGAAGCATAATTATGTGGTAACTTTGCTGATTTAGCAGCAGTTACGGCGTAACATAAAAGGTTACGCCGTAACCAATCTAATTACAACGTAAACCATACAATGGTTGCGCCGTAAACATTAAACTAAAGTTTTTTCCAAAATATATACCACATGATTACGGCGTAACCACTGGAGTTACGCTGTAAACACTTTCTGCAAAACCTTTAAATTAAGTTTTAAAACAATGCTAAACCTTGTCCATCTAAATGAACTTTGTGGGAATGTTCTCTGGAAACCCTCACGAGACTTCACTCGTCCACTTGGGCCACCAAGTGGTTTAAAAGGCTTGTTGCATATGCTAAATGCAACCGTGATTCCTCTGAAAGTGAGTTAGGTTTGTATATCTTGTATATTTCTTTCTGAACGATTTTATGCTATTAGTTTGTTTTAGTGATCGCAGGGGATATTGAGCTTGCTCAAGATGGAGATTTTTTCGTCAACTTACTACATTTCATATGATCAGAAGCAAAGCTCAAGGAAGTTTCTTGTTCTAATTATACTATTTTCTATTTATTTCATTTCCTTCACTAGGTCTCATCCCGTCTGATGGACGGTTTTCTTAATATCCGATTAAAATCGTAAAAATATGTTTTAAAATTCAAATATACACTAACTATAGCATAATCTACACATTTTATGATTGGTTATAGTTTATTAAAATCGTAAACCTGAGTTTTAGATTCAACTCATAGATTAACACTAAGAAAACATTGAAGTACCTCAAACAAAAACCACCGTTTCTGCCTCCGATATTCTTCAATATGATGTCATACTGTTCGTTCGTACTATTTCCTAAGTATATCAAGCCTCTTACTTATCTGTCGTGACCTTCGCTATGTTCACACACATGTTCTATCGAGGAGTGTACTCCTTATAGAGTGCAATCAGCTCCTCATCGTAATTAGTGAGGCATCCAACCAAAGGTGGAATAGTTGTCTATGCGAGGGTTGTCTAGCAAGTAGTTCATGCGAAGTGATTTCATTCGATCAAGATGCATGTTCATTACGTATAATCCCAAGTGTCAGTGACTGCTTCTGTGACGATGTAGGGACTTCTACGCATCTTATTGAAGAACACCAAGGAAGTCAATCTGTACACATTGCTGTCTAATGATTCCTTTACGTAGGTAATAAGTTCTTGATTTATAATCGGTCATTGTCTTTTGTCGTTTCGAACAAGTGATACCGCACTTGCTCCTTCCAAACACTATAAAACAAATCTAGTCTAGATTGGAGCTGTTTATCCTTCATCTATCCGACTTGAAAATCATACAAATACTTAAATGGTATGTTGAGAAATTCAAAGGTAGTGACACGGGAGAGGGGCAGATGAGGCATAGGAGAGCTGGGGTCGTGAGGGCGAGGCGAGAGTGTGTTAGTGATTGGGTGTGAGGAGATGTCGATGTTTAGTGTTAGATATCTGTATATTACCTATCAGTATTAATGACAGTGACTATGCTAGGACATTACATATACAATTGAACTATATAGATAAGTCAGACAGTATAGACCTAACCGAGCGCTGATACACAACAAAACCTTACCTACATATCGTGGTAAGAAGATTTGCTCATTATCTACACATTGTTCGATAACTAACATTAAAACAATCACATCAATTAAAATCTCTGATCTCAATATACTATCTCACATAATATTAGAGAACACTAAATAATGAGAATCTATCTTCGGTACTGAGAAAGAAATATGTTTGAACGCTGATAGAGCTCTTATCGCCATTAACTATCAGGTAGGAGAGTGACACACATTACAGGATTGAGTATTGTATCAACTCGTCAGTGTATACATAAATAACAGAACTATATTTTTATAAGGGGACCACGTTGTGTCACAAACAATATATCATTATACTAATCTCACCCAACAAAACTCTACCAATTGCACGGATCATTATCGACATAATATACCTCTCACCGACGCGACATGGAGTCAGAACATCAGTATTGAGCAACTATCTGTAGCTTTCACTAATGTCTTACTTGGATTATCACATATACATAGACAAACTTGCGGCCTATCAGTTAGTCTAGTAGTTCAGTATAGTCTAAATACGATATATAAGGAGTACAGGTCATTTGTGTGGATACTAAGAGATACTAGAGGTGAGTGTGGAGAGAGGGGAGGAATGATTCTACGACAGGAGACGAAATATGATCAAGTTACTCACAGTTCACACAGATAGACTAAGACTAAGAATATTTATTATGGAAGAGAAAATCACAGCGACATCCATAGGAGAGATGTTATCTACAATAATATGTAGTGTTACAGTGATGAATTTGAATTAGATAATTTGAACATAGGCATGTAGAGTTGTAGATAGATGATGTGTTGAGGTTACACGTCAAAAAAAATGTAGGCTGAGCGTAGAAAGACAATTTCATTAGAATTTGGGGGAATGTGGGGGATTAGTGAGTGGATATGAACTGTATAGGTGGTGGACTATTCTAAGAACATAACTTAAGAATGAGAAATAATTGAGACTTATAGGAAATATGTAAATATTAGTGGAGAGATAGTGACACAGAGGGGAAGATAAGTGTAAGTGTGTGAGGGTAAGTTGAGGAAGTGATAAATGTGTGTGGTAGTGGTGATAAGATATAGGACAGAGATTTTGTATATTTCTGCAACAAATCAATGAATAGACAAATGATGATGGATTGTAGTGACTCAGAAGGTATAATGATACTGTGTATTGAAGGAGTATGAAGTAAGAGGGTTAAGTGGTAGGGTAAGGGGGGGGGAGGGAGGGTGGGGGGGTGGATAGAGTGAGATGTGTGGATTTTTGGTTGTATAGGGGGTGAGTAGGGGTGGTGGGGGGGGGGGATTTAGTTGTGGGGTGGGGGGGGGGGGTTTGATGGGGGTGATTATGGGGTATGGTTGGGGGGGGGTGGGGTGTGGGAGGTGTGTTAGATAGGTATGGGGACAATGTTGGGATGTCGATATTGTGATCAGGTTTCTTAGAAAGTTATTGGGGTGGAGAGGGTACTCATGAATGTGGGATGGGGTCAGAGGTGTGGAGGATTATGGGGGGTGAGTGGTTGGGGCAGGGAGAGGGAGTTGTTAGCATGGATGGCATATGTAAAAGACGTTGAAGGTGGAGAGATGAATTAAATCTAGATAGATCAGGTTCAGTACAGTATTCGGAATGGGGTGATGTGGGGTTGTAAATGTTTATTGTGACATACAGATTTGGGAGGTGGTGGGGAGGGGTTGAGTGGAGTCTACAGAGATAGTATGGAGTGTGTTCAAATAGGGAGTTCAGATAGTTGTGTTTATAGTTGTAAGTAATATATCTCAATATGTACATTGTATAGGGAGTGGAACAGTAGGTACTAGGTGGTAGTATGGGGAATTTGGGGGTGGGGTGAATGATAGTTTGTAGAGACACAACATATGGAGAAGAGAAACATGAGAGGCGTGTGGAGAGTGAGTTGGGGGGGGTTGGATGTGGGTTGTATATGGGAAATGGGATGGTTAGAGAGTGAGCGGTGTGATTTGTTGGAATTGGGTTCTGGTTTTAATGGGGGTGGGGGGGGGTGTAATTATGGAATAGGGTAGAGGGGGAGGGGGGGGTGGTAGTGTGGTTGGTGGTAGGGTATAGGAGTACTATATAGGTGAGGAGTGTGAGAGTAGTGTCAAGAGAGTATATTATGAATAGCTATTAGTGTGTGAGATTTAGTGCGTAGGATCAGTGTGGGGGGGTGGTGTCGCGTTAGTGAGTAGGATGTGGTATATGGTGGGGGGGTGTGGGGGGGGGGGGAGCGAGTGATTATTGGTGCTTACTGTGATCTAAGAGTGGGCATAGTTCAGTTGTGAAAAATTTGTCACAGGGTATTTAGGATTATTCAGGATGTTTCATTTAGATGACATGACAGACAGGGTTTGATGGTGTAGGGATGTAGGTATAAAGAGGTAAGTGGGGGGGTATAAGAAAGTAAGAGGGTAGTCTAAAAATGATAACATGTCGGAGGTTGATATAATAGATTTCTTGGTAGATTGGGAGGGTGACAGGATATTAAGGTTTAGGGATTTAAACAAGAAATATAGGAACAGGGGGGTGGAGAAAATATACATATGGAGTGACGGTGTGTCAGTTGGTGTGTGATAGGTATAGGTGATGAGTGGTAGACATATACATGGAGAATAACACACACACACACAGACAAATTGAGTATTCATTGTATAGAGGAAGTGGACGGTGTGGGCTCATTGTGATAGTGAGAGTGGTTGGGGCATATATGTGACGGGATAGAATTAGGAGTTAGACGCAGTGAACACTTGTAATTTTCTCTCTGAATATGTATTAAATTAATTCAGTTACACTTATATAAGATAGTATAAAAGATTAAAGTTGGACAAATTCATAGTGGATAACACAAGATAGAGAGTGAAGTATTGGGGGGAAACGAGATCTAGTACGAGATAGGACGTAAAGTGGTGACACAACAAATATAATGTTTGTAGAGTTAAATCACGCGTACAAGATCAGAACGGAGTATCTATATATAATCATGTATGTGGCGAACAATTATAGCACTTACCACACATTAGATAACAATAGATAGCAAGGATGATCGACAAGTAGAGGGTTAGATAACTTGGTGAGGGGTGTGAGGATTGTTCAGGATATTGGTGATCGACGGAGTATAGTGGTAGTATTTATGGGTTAACAATGGTGTTGAGTTGGTAGGTTTATAAGGGGGTGTACTTGATGCAGGGGGTGTAATCAGTAGGTGTAGGCATGAAGGGTGGGTGCTAGAGTGGACAGATTATATGAGTATGTGGATGTTATAGGAGGGATTGATTGGAGGTTTATCATATTAGGGAGAGGATGGGGAGTGAGAGTTTCATGCTGTTTGTTTGGGGTGGGGGAATAGGTGGATAGTAGGAGGATTAGTAGTGAGTCTTTGTATTATGTTTATAGGAGATAGGGAGTGGAGGAGTGAGATGGGACATATTATACAGTTCACAATGTGTGATCTGATGGTGGTTTTAGCGTTGGAAGAACTTCAGTAGTTAAAGGCTATATCTTAAAAAAATATAACATACAAACATAAGTAATTCTTGTGAGCCGTGACACTAAATCTTGCACACATGTCTATCGACCTCTTCATTAATGCATTTGTGAAAGTTGATATTCAACAATACACATGTATTAGAAATTAGCAATCGGGGTTCTCAACAGCGTTTTCAGTGGTAGTAGCTTAAGTTAGCACCAACAAAGGTTCAACAATACCACCTTCCCTAAGCTCTTTTATTTCCTTTCAGCATTCATGTTGTAACCTTTATGATTCTCTTTTTCTATTTTTGTAACTCACTTCACGCGGGTTAACACTCACCTGTTATTTGTATGCATATAAAGATTATGATCAAGTGCGTGGCTGAAACAATAAACGGTCAAACATCCCTGGTTGGTTGGGGAGGCTCACAACCACTTTCTTGTCTAGCTTTTAAAAGTTTATTTGTAGATAATTAGTGCACTATTCTTTGAACCAAAACAATCTTAGGAGGTTGTATGCATTTTAAAAGTACACTTTGATCCTATTTGACCCGTTCCCTATTTACCTATTTTTTTACATCAATCCAAATAGCCAATAATAAGTAAATTGGTAAAAATAATTGGCATCACTATAGAGTTTCAAAGATAAAATCTTACCTTTTTCCTATCAGGTCCAAACTTCTCAAACTTGACCAATCCATCAATTAGAGAGAAGATGGTGTGATCTTTGCCAATTCCATCTATAGAAAAAGAAAGCGAAAGTTGTTAAGGAAAGTAGCATTTCATGAACGCATCAACTAGGTAGGCAACCAGGCTTTTTTAGTTATCAGTTCAATGCAACTAAACACGTGATGCTAAGCAACTACGAACAAAACACAATAACAAATATGGTATTTCATACAAAAGACTTCATGTACCTAAAAAGCTAATAAAATTATAAACTTGCACATTTGTCATGTATCCATTACAGGAATTTGAGTGGTTTGAGCCTTAAGCTATACTCATCACACGAGGTGACCCAACATGTCAAGTCAATTAATTAATAGTAAAACACAATTCTGAACAAAAAAAGTACTTGATTAATAGCTAAATCTCCACACTGAAATACAGGGCAAGTAATATGTAGAACTTTTGATGCCAAACAATTGTACATGTTACCTCAAAAGTTCAAGATATCAAAAACATTAACTAAGGGGATGTTTGATAACCTTATTTATACATCTTATCAGCATACCACAATTAATGTACAACTAATAAGCATATTTTAGTGTTTGGATTACATCCTAAGTTCCCAACAACAATTATTAATGCTAAAAGCACATATTAAAACAATACTCATCAAAATAAAACGTAAAATACAATCCAAAAACAATTTTGCACTTTATTAAAAAAATGGTATCATTGTCCCTTCAATGATCAAGAATTCAACTTTATTAAATATAACAACATAATTAGACAATGACATAATTAAATAAAAAATTACTAAACATGAACCACAAGTATAATCATCCCTAAATGAGTCCAAAGAATAATTTTCCACATTCTCTATATAAAATAGAATGTTTGCCTTTAATTCATCCCAGCTACTGGGATCCCCGGTGAATGTGCTCGAGAATACTTACCTGGATACAATGATCCTTTAGATATGGTTAGAGGTGAAAAAGAAGAAGATACATTCATGGTTAAAATTTTAAATAATATCACAAGGAGCAATGTTCTCGACCACACTTATAAGCATATATTCAATTTTGGCCAACTGGATAATCGGGATGTTTATCATTACATTGAATCCTTAGTTTCAGCTAAACTCAGTCACCGTTAAATCATTAGTTTTCTTGAGTTATTTTTTATATTCATTATATATCAGATGAGTATTTTTTTTGTTATCAATGTGTCTTCTTTAATAGCATATGGACAATTGTCTAAAAAATCTACTTAAATATGGTTTTAGGTTATAAGTTAAGTATGTTTTTTTATTTTACTTCTACACGCAGGCCTTCACGACTGGTTCTAAACCTCATCTGCCCCATTTTTTAAAACCGTCTCTATCAAAGGAACTTACCATGTGAAGATCGTATATTGACCGAGTCAATTTACATGATTTAAAAATCAGATAGAGATGATGGGTTTTAAATCTGGAAACCTATCACAATAAAATATAGACACTTTTTTATCTGGGCTGTTTAAGATTAGTTATATAATTTCTTATGAAAGGACCGTTTAGGATTGCTTATAGTTTATGCACCTTTATAATGGGATGGTTTGGGATTGCTTATTGAAGTTGATTATGAGGATTGTTAGTAAGAGTGTAACAATAAGTAATCCCCACCAATCCCATAAGCATTTTTTGTAACCAATACAATACAATAAGTATATTAACTCTCAAGGTTTAATGCATGTAAAATCTTGAAAGTAAGAGTATAACCTTAAGTCGGGAATGTGTAACTCCTAGATATTCATCGGCTATATCATACTGCATATTAGAAAAAAAGCAAAGAAACATGCGCTTTAGATCACTTATATTTATAATGAAAGCTTTTCAATAAGCAATACAATGATCCACACTTAAAGTAAGAACTTGAAGATATTATCCTTTCCTATAAGACTATAACAAAGTTTCTTAATCATTAGCTCACAAACATATGTGCATGCTTATATTATGAATTAGAATCCTTGATTGGACCAAAATCGATTTCTTTATGTTTTATGATGTAAAGCATGTTTTATTTTCTTTAAATGGTGAACAAACCATTATAGAAGCTGAAGAAATTATTCATTGGAGAAGATGGAGGAAAAATAGTGCTTTGGGTTTTGTGTTTTTGTTTGGTAGTTTGTGACAAAAAGTAAACCAGTAATGTCCTTTGTTGAGTTGTTAAGCATTTTTAGTTCTTTTTTTATCATACTTTTGTTTGTAAATTTGTCTCGAGTTTTGTTAAAAAAAACGTGTGTCACACAACTTTTTAAAGGTTCTAGTTTGCATAATTTTTGTTTTAGCTTTTTTATCCTATAATGAAATAATGTTTTAATTGTTTGCTGACTGCTGGCAAATTTCATTCTTTAAACAAGCTTATTAACTGAATTAGATAACTTTAACTTCGCCAACGCGTTTGTTGTTCTTTTCTCTTATTTTTTCGAGGCAACAATTTTTTTTCCCCCTCTTAAGAAATTTTCTGGCTCCGCCCCTGCTTGGGCCTATGGTCGATATGAACATCATATACACGTGAACATGTTGCAGCATCAGCCTCCATTTCCCGACTTTTTTCTTCATATACAATGGCTTAAGTTGTCTAGGGCTCCTCTTCTATTACCGAATCAGCGACAGCATCTTCATTATGTACATAATTGACAACACAATAGTAGACCATCAGAATCATTTTAGCACACTAACACACATAATTAAACAAAAGGCTACTTACACAAGGTGAGATTCACCTCTACGCAAATCATAGGGCAAATCATTTCGTTGTATATGTGCATCATTAGCTGCATTTCCACCCTATAAAACAATGATAAGAAGAGTAAAATAACTCAGATAACAGATTTTGGTATGGGTTGAAATGGTTTGTGTCATGTTAGTTTGACCCAAAACGTTATTTTTCTCCAAAGTTTGTATCCAAAAATGAAAGCGATGATTTAAATACTTCATTTTGATACAACAGATTATCAGTTTGACTGTTTGGATTGGGGCAAGGTAAACTGAGAATGATAAACTGCTTATTGCATTGTCACAACTGATTATGTGATTCTGATTATTTCAGGAAAATATAAGCAGTTAAAATAACAATTCCAAAGACTCCCTTATTTTCTGGTCGTAACAAATAAAAATTTACCAAGCAATTGTAGTAGCAAATCCATTTTCCTCATAGCGACGGTAGTAGCAAATCCATCTGTTGAAATCCAGCACTCTGAGCATGATTACCCCCAACCTCCTGCTATACACATTCACACACATATTGTTGCACAGGGTGGTATTGAAGCCAATTCTTTTTAATTACATGTTTATAG
>BQNB010015595.1:0-72998 GCA_026074375.1 Tanacetum coccineum
CTAGTTAAATATCTCGCGCATCACATTAAATGTGTAGGGGTATATATAGATATTTTTCACTTAGAAAAATATCTCTTCTAATTTTTAGAAAAATATCTTTTCTCTCATCTCTCTCTCTTCTTTCTCCCTCTACACCACCATCTTTCTTTCTAATTTCTTGTTACAAATTCATGCATCATATGTGTTATATGAAGTGTTAACGGGATCCTACAACTTGGTAGCTTATTCAGATAATGACTATGGTGGTGCTAACCTTGATAGGAAATCCACAACAGGAGGTTGTTAATTTCTTGGTCATAGGTTGATTTCGTGGCAATGCAAGAAGCAAACCATTGTGGCTACTTCTACTACAGAGGCTGAATATGTTGCTGCTGCAAACTGCTGTGGATACAGAACTAGATGTTGGACTATGGGTTTAACTTTATGAACACAAGGATTTATATTGACAATGAGAGCATAATATGCATTGTAAAGAATCTAGTATTTCACTCCAAAACAAAGCATATCGAGATTAGGCACCACTTTATTAGGGATGCTTATGAGAAGAAGCTTATACAGGTGCTGAAGATTCACACTGATGATAATATGGCTGATCTTTTAGATCTAAAGCTTTTTATGTTAGTAGGTTTAATTTCTTAATTGTTAACATTGGAATGATCAATCTATAGATGCATTGGTTCAGGGGAGGCAAGATGGTATAGTTTGGAGTTGTACAGTTTCTAGTTGAATTTTTAGTTAGAAGATGGGTTGTGGATGACATGATGACTTTTGAGGTTCATATGTTGCCTGTTTATTGAAGACAGAGTTAATAATGTTGGTTTATAACATGTTTTATAACTGCTAAGCTTAGGTTATACAGCTCTGTACGGTAGGTTAGTACTGCTGGTACAAAATTCATACTGCTAGGTTCAATTAATACTGCTGAGTACATGTGGATTGGAATTGTCCCTAGATGCTTAATTTGAGAAGAGGAAATTAATGGAAGCGTGGATGTTCTTTAAGTGTTGGTTTTTATCACCACACAACAAATGGTCATCAGTTCACCATGTCTAACAGACATCAAGAACTGGCTAGTCCAGAGCAAACGGCTTCTGGTAAAGACTTTTCAAATCCGTTGATAGTTGATAGTTTACTCAAAACTATATGGTCATCAATGCACCATGTTATTGCAATGAAGCATTGGCTATTTGATGTGTAGCAAAGAGCAAACAAATTTATATACTTATAGTATTAATTTCCCGGTGAAATTTCTATCAAAATAATTCTCAGTAAAGATTTATATATGTAAAAATCTCACTAAAGAAAACACAATTTGTATATTTTTATCCGGGAAGTATGGTAATGTCTCGGGTCGGTGCGTTTTTGTCCCAACGAAATCGTGATTGAGAATGAGAATAATTCGGATTCTGAGTTAAGAATGATAAAGGATTTTTGACTTTTGGTTATACACTACAAACATATAATAGCACGAATTTTATAAACAATTTAACTAACTCGAAATTCTAAATGCACCAAAACGTATAAAAACGCGAGCTAAAATGGAAATCTAAAAATCTAATAGCACGAGTTTAAAAATTATTATACCTTAAAAAATCACAAATTTAAAAATAAAATTCTAGGAAAAAGAATTGGAATTTTTTATCTATTTTTGTATTCTTTTAGATTTTTCTAGGAAAAAAGATATTTTTTTGATCGGCAAATGGATTTTATTAAAAAAGGCGAGAAAAGAAAATAGCAACGATCTACACGCAACAAGATCCAACAAAACAAAGAACGAAAAGGAACAGGAAAAATCTAACGAAACGAAACTGCCAAAAAACCAAAGGCTATTAGAATAAGAAAGATCCCACCATGGCGCCAACTGAATTAACTCCCATGAACGAAACCGAACACCCGAGGCATCATACCAAAAAGCGATCTAACCGGCATCCTTTGTTTGTCTCGATAAGGCATTATGAAGAAGAATAGCTTCTTTAACGTTGTCATAATAACTCCAAATCTGAAGATCGCTAGGAAAATAATCTTTCCACGAACGTTTAGTCTGCGCGAGAAGAGAACAACCGTGTATTATTGACCATGGTGGTCTCTAACTAGCTCCATCGTTTATAAGAATCTATCTCGTCACTAGTTAGAGGACAATTAATCAATCACGAAGAACCAGACCTCAGCAGCAATATTTAATCATTACCCGGGGGTGTAGATGGAGGCGCAAATGACTGGAGTCTTTTTCAGGAGCAACAATAACTGTGCGTAAACATCCTCTTTATCATCGTGGTAACAATTACCACTATATCACCCTGAGATTGTTCTCCAAGATTCTCTCCAGCATCATCTTCCAAATTCTTTTCATGCAATCTTAATACACCCATCGTTATACAAGACCGAATCATCATGAATCTCGCCTTCTTCAAATGGTTTTAAGAAACTACAAAGGTGCAGAAAATGAATGGAAACAAAAGCCCTAATTTTTATAAGCTAATTGTGACCTAATTTTATCAATTAAAACTAAAAACCTAATTTTATAAAACTAATTTCTAAAATATTAAATCTATTTATTTTTCTAAGAAAGACAAGGTAGAAAATGTAAGAAAGGAAAGAACAGGGTAGGCGGGCAAACTGTCTAGAATTTACACTATAGAATAAACGGGTACCCTTTAACTTTGAGAAAATTACAAAACAGACCCTACGCTTCTAGCTTATTTTTGGCTTATTGAAAAATGAGATTCAGCAAAAACTTAAAACTACAAACTTGTTAACAGCTTATTCTAAACAACTTTAACAAAGGGACTTTCTACTTTTAACAGCATAATAAGCTAACAAAATAAGCACTTTCAAATCTGTTACAGAAACAAGAGCTTTAAGAGCTTATTTAGTTTTTGGCTTATAACAAGCTTTTTACTTGATGAAAATGAAAAACAAAAGCTATTTGGAGATTAAAATGTATACTAGAGATATCTATAGAAAAATAAGCTAAGTATTAACAAAGATTACAAGAAAATTGAACTTAAAAATTGCAAAGTTTAAGCCTAAAATGAGAATAAGCTTTTGGTCAATAAGCTTAAGATAGCTTATTACTAAAACCTTAAAGTTGAGACTTTGGGAAATAAGCATATCATGCATGGTGATTTTAAACAAATCTAGATAAAAGGCTTTTTAAACTAACAACTAGAAATAAGAAATCAAAGAGAATTTAAGCTAAGAATCTAAAGGGCTTCTATACTACTTTGGCAGGTTCAAATAAGCTCAACTAAAAAGCTGAAAATGAAATCTCAATGATGAATTCTAAAAAACTAATTGAGTACTATAAATGTGCCTAATATCAAACTCTAACTCTTATTTTCTAATGCTCAAAAGTGAATTAGAAAGGACACTAACAGCAACAGCATAAGCTGTTATTGCTGATGTGTTTGACTAACTCACTTGCAGGATAAAATTCAAGAGTAAGATCTTCTAAACCACTTCTCTAAATGTAACTAAGTTTAAATTGACAATACTTGAACAGTTAAAAGCTGACAATCACTAAATCCTAAAATCTCTTGCACAATGAAACTGCCCTGGTGTAAAGTCAAGGTTTTAACACTCTAAAGTGTTTTCCTCTACATTCTAAACTGTTGTGAAAACCTGTTTTTAAATTGGTTTAAAATGCTTACTATAAAATATATAAAGGTTTGACAAAATGATGTTGACTTTAAGAGTCAAAACCAGCTTATACCAAACACTACTTAAGCCAAACTGTCCCAAACTAATTGAGCTTAAAACTGTTTTAAAAACTAATTCAGTTAAAACTTTTTAGCTACTCTTACTAAAATTCACTTAAGTAAGCTAAATGAACAATATAACCTAGGGCTTATTAACAAAAATAAGCCAGTTACTCTTATAGTGTTTGCTAAACTTATGACAGAACTGAAAAAATAAAAAATCTAAAATGATTTTAAACCTTAAACAGATTAAAGCTAATAACGAACTTCAAGCTTATTAAGCTTAATGATCAGGATTTAAGCATGAGCTTTAGAAGAATAAGCAATGTGAAAATAAGCTTTAATTGCTAAAAAAATAAATTTGAACCTGTGAATGTGATCTGACCCTAGCCACCTCTTCTGTGTGAGTGGCTTACAAAATGTAATCCAATGGCTCCTTAGCCTCTAAAACCTTGGCATTCAAGCTCAATAAGCTATTTAAGTGCTTTATTCCTCATATAACTTCCAAAACTTGATCAAATGAACTCAAGTGGTATGTGATTGATGTAAAATGATAAGAATGAGTAGATGAATGACTAAAAACAGAATTTTAACTAAATTTGAGCTTGTGAACAGTAATAAGCTCAAATGAGCTTATTAAGAGCTTATTGAATGAAATTTGCTTAAAATTTGACAAACGAAGGAACCTGAAACGTGAAAACTAAATGTGATTACTCAAATAGATGAAGTACAAGCTTAGAAGAAGAGAGTACAAGTGCTTAAAGAAGATTACTAAAAACTTGAAAGTAAATGCTTAAAATTGACAAAAATACAAAGTGAAAATTGAAAACAAAAACAACAACTGAAAAATGAGCCCTAACAGTCCTATTTATAGAGGATTGAAGAGGAGAGGAGTAGAAATCTCGAATCTTCCAATTAATCTCAGCCGTAGATCATTTTTCTTTGATTTATAGCCGTTTGATTGAGGTGATGAGGTGTTAGAACCAATCAAGGCTTGACACGTGGTTGAGGTGATGTGGAGGTGGATTTAGAACAAGGTTGGGTATTATAAAGGAGCGGGGGAAGGGAAAATCGCAGGTTGGGTTGTTTGAGGGTTTTTGGCGGGAAATACGGTTATGGTTGTTAGAGGCAGTTCAAAAAACGCGCTTTCAGTTTGAATGTTTGAAAAGTTGGCAATAGTAGCCCTTGTCTTTCACCTGTCCAAATGTAGTAAAAAAACAGGTTTGGAAATGGCAATTTCGGTCCTTGTGTTTGGTTTGCTCTTTTCTCTCTTTTATAATCAACTTTCAACTTTTGGCAAATTAAGTCCTTGATCTTTAAAAATCCAAATGAGCCTTTGAAACTTTGAACACTTGTCATTATTAGTCCTTGGCTTTATTATTTTGAGCCTTTGACTTCCTTTCTTGCTGTGTCGGGCTGATCCGGCTTTTGATTTCTTCATTCTTCACTCTTGACTTTGTATCACCACATAATACATGGTCATCAGTTCACCATGTCTAACAGACATCAAGAACTGGCTAGTCCAGAGCAAACGGCTTCTGGTAAAGACTTTTTAAATCCGTTGATAGTTGATAGTTTATTCAAAACTATATGGTTATTAATGCACCATGTTATTGCAATGAAGCATTGGCTATTCCAAGGAAAACAGTAACTGGTAAAGAATCATCAAATCCGTTGATGGCTGATAGTTTGCCAAAAACTATATAGTCTAATGATCCACCTCTCTCAAGAGGTTACACACTTGGAAGTGGGGAGGACAGTTTGGAACTAATGGAATTGATGGCATATTGTACAAACTTGTGTGAATTTGTGATTAAAAAGAATAGAGAGATTAAGTGAGCTAAAACAGAAAGAGAGGATGTGAGAGTCAAGATTTGATGTTGGATATGCTTTTTGGACGACACTGGAGCTAGTACTGGTATCTCAAAGTTAGTACCGCTAAGCATTCCTTAGTACTCTTGAGCATTACTTAGTACTGCTGGCCATATGTTAGTACTTCTGGGCTTAAATTTAGTACTACTAGGCTAAATTAGAACTGCTAGATGACCGTTAGTACTGTTTGAGGCATAACAAAATTTCCTACTCTAAAAGAGCCGTTAAGATATTTCCGCCAACAATCTAGCTTATAGGGTTTGACTAATTAAAGAATTCTTGATCTTTCCATAAATATTCATCGGATTTCTTTAAGATAAGTGCCAATCCTTTCAGTGAGTCCACTTACAAAACTACTAAACTCTCTCTTATCTTAATTCACTTTTCCAAATACACATACTTTCATCCACGATCATATCCCAGCACTTTAATCACCTTTCTATTCATAACATGGCGCGTTTGGACTTTTGCGATAAACACAACATGGTTGCATACTTGGAAAAGTCAGCAGGAAGTGAAGGGTTTGAACAAATCGTAGATTTCCTAAGTGCAAGTCACATCCACTATGCCCTCACTACAAACCCAACCATTTATACGTCTCTAATTCAACAATTTTGGGAAACAGCTGCTTTATGCACCATGGAAGATCGAGTCCCGAGTATTTCTGCAACTATTGACAGAAAGCTCAAAGTATTGGTGTCTAAGGCCTCCATTAGAAGACATCTGAAGCTTGAAGATTCTGAAGGACTAAGCTCTCTTCCAAATGCAGAAATTTTTGAGCAACTGGCTAACATGGGGTATGTAACTGACTCTGACAGTCTTACTTTTCAAAAGGGGCATTTTTCCCCACAGTGGAAGTTCTTCATTCACACCATACTCCACTGTTTAAGCCCTAAAAAGACTGCTTGGGATCAATTTAGTAGCAACTTAGCTACTGCTATCATATGCCTAGCAACCAATAGGATTTTCAACTTCTTTAAATTTTTATTTGAATTCATGGTCAAGAATATAGATAGCCAACACAAGTTCTTGATGTATCCAAGGTTCATTCAAATCTTTGTGAACAAACATCAAAGGCTTCTTTTACCTTACAAGACTATCTATCCCACTCCTACCCTTAAACACAAACTATTCAACAACATGAAAAGGGTCTCTAAAGGATATTCTGGGGTAGTAACTCCTCTATTTGACACTATGATTGCTCAAGGTCAATCTCAATCCTCTACTCCACAAACATCACCATCCAGAATAACATCTTCCCCATCATTGTCTCCACAAACACATCAACCATCACCTTCACTATACCTAATAGATACCACTCATTATACAGAGGAACCTACTCAAATGCCCCATGAATTACCTCTCCACAGTGTTCACTCACTTGGACATGATAAGGGTAGTCTCTCACTAAATGAATTGATGGTTTTGTGTACCTCTTTATCAAAGAAAGTTGCTAGTTTGGAGTCAGAACTAAATCAGACAAAGGAAACTTACAGTACTGCTCTTACAAAGCTAATCCTCAGAGTAAAGAAGTTGGAGAAGCAAGTTCAGACTACCATCTCTAGGAGAAAGACCAGAATTGTTCTGTCCGAAGATGAAGATGCTACAGAGGATCCTTCCAATCAGGGGAGGATAATAGAAGAAATTGATGCGGACATAGATAT
The DNA here is from genome assembly GCA_026074375.1 of Tanacetum coccineum. Taxonomy (NCBI): domain Eukaryota; kingdom Viridiplantae; phylum Streptophyta; class Magnoliopsida; order Asterales; family Asteraceae; genus Tanacetum; species Tanacetum coccineum. The sequence continues at coordinate 7,235 of BQNB010015595.1, forward strand.
TATCTTAGTTGCTCCTACAAAAGTTAGCAGTCAAAGTGATCAATCTGAAGATCACTTAAGAGTTCTAAGTGCTGCTAAGGTCCTTGCAGAGGCTGCTAAACAAGGAAGGAGTGTTGGTCTTACTCAAACTTACACCAGAAAAAGAAGAAATGTTGGTACTAGCAGTGGTGGAGTTAGTACTGCCAGTGAATCAGACAGTACTAGTGGTGGAAAGGCTAAAGACAAATGGAAAGAAATTATGCAAGAACCTCAGCCTCTAAAGAAACTCAAGAAGAGGGTTCAAGTTCAGATAAGCATGGATGAGGAAATAGCCAAAAAGATGTTTGAGGAAGAACAAGCAAAGGTAATGACATAACAAGAACACGAAAGGATGAATTTGAAAAGCACCTTGAACTACAAAGAAGTCAGAAGCAAGAGAAAGAAGTTTCTAGCTGAAGCAACATATGCAATACAAGAACATGAGTTTAATTGGGTGTGATTGCACATGAGATTGATTGGAATGATCCTTCAGTTCTAAGATATCATGCACAACTAAACAGACCTTATTCTGTAGCTGAAGTGAGGAAGAATATGATTATGTATCTGAAGAATCAAGGAGGGTACAAGATGAGCTACTTCAAGGGTATGAAATATGAAGACATTCGACCCATATTTGAACAGGTATGGGATCAAACACAATCTTTTATGCCCATGGATTCTGAGAAAGAAAGTAAAGAGAAAGCTAAAGAAAGGATGAAAAGAAAGACCTCAAAGGCTAGAGAAGACAAGATCAAAAGGCAGAAGACCAAGGATGATCCAGAAAAACTCACACTCATGGAGTATGTACAAGTTGTGTCTGACTCTGAAGAAGCAATTAATGTGATTCCATTGGCTGTAAAATCTCCAATAGTTAGTTGGAAATCTTATTGCAAAGGAGATATGGGATTCTATGAAATACACAAGGCAGATGGAAACTACAAGACTTATAAGTTCTTCAGTGAGATGCTAAATGACTTTGACAGAGATGATTTGATTGTGCTATACAGACTGTTCAATGAAAAGTATGCATCCACAAGACTAGGGTTTGATGATTTAATTCTCTAGGGAGATATGAAGATCATGTTTGATCCAGATGAAAATGGTGAGATCTGGAAAAATCATAACAGTCAAGAGTTGATAGAATGGAAGCTCTATGAATTTGGTAGGGTTCACTCCTTGATGCTGAGAGAAGTAACAATCTATATGCTAGTTGAAAAGAAGTATCCACTTCCACAGGATACATTTACAAGAATGCTTAGATGGAAACTTCATGTGAACTGTGAGATCCCTAAGATGGCATATGAGCTCTTAAAGTTTATCAGGTCTCAAATTCATTAGCAAGGATAGTGTGTTTGAAAGCATCCTCAGCAGAAGAAGACTAGAAGATTTAATTTAAAAGAAACTTAAGATTTGAAGGTAAATCACAAGTTTAGGGGAGGATTGTTGGGAATTAAAGGGCTTCTACAAGTTTATACTCCTGGAAGGACTTAGTGCTGCTATTGAAGATTGAAGAATATAAACTAAGTCGTTAGTACTGCCAATTGTAGTATTAGTACTGCTGGTTACAGTTAGTACTGCCAGTACTAAAAGATAGTGACTTAGTACTGCTAGCTTTGTATTAGTACTGTTAGTATAGAATGATTAGTACTGCTTAAGTGATATGCATGATCACTTAACGCATTTTGTAAGCTCATTAGGGTTTCCTTGGTGTATAAAAGGAACCTTACGACACTAGTTAGACATATAAGTTTCATAAATATTAATAGTTAGTAATCTGTAACCTAGCAAATTAATAGTAATCAAAGTTTTGTTTTATTCATTATTCTTCTTAGCAATATAAGTTAGTTTCCGCATAGCTTCTATTGTTCATAGTCATTGTTTCTCTTGTAGTTAGTTTGAATCTATCCAGATTGGCTACCACCCTTAACAGACTAGAAAGATCTATTAAGTCTGGGATCTACACAAGTATGATGAGTATGTGTGTAGAGGAATTCTAAGTTTGATGACCGCAAAATCCAGAAGGAAGAACAAAGGAGAAGTCACTTAAGGAGTGAAAGGACTTCGAGTCTAGCTACAAGACTCGTAAATAAAGAAAAGAGCTTTTTGGGAGGAGACCTAATATTTATTTTATCGCATATTAGGAGTGTCTTATGTTTTAACTCTTTATTGTTTGATATATTATGTTTAAATTATTTTGTAATCATGCTTTGTTTGTTTATAACTTCATCTTATTTTCAATCAAAGGTATTTTGCAACAAAATAAGTGTAGGGGAAATATCCGGTTTTAAGAACCCAATTCAAACATTTAAAGTAAATTATTTAGATTAATCAGCGTCAGTTTCGAGTCATATGATTGTAATTACTAACTACAGGTTTTTATGTAGTGCTTTCTTTAGTTTTGACTTATAAAAATTGCGTGCAGGAAATTTCTCATTAAAAACAAAAAAGAAATTTTCATAGACGCTAGAGACGGCGTCAGGATTTATCCTGACGGTTTCGCATCTCCAGCTATGTAAAAATTTGAATTTTTTCTAGTAATTTTGAAAAACAAATGTGCAATATTTAAAATCTGTAATTCTTTTGTAAACCTGCAGAAAAACCTATGATTATCTCATTACTCTCATCCTATCTTTACTGCATTCGTAGAGTCAAAACCCAAAACTCTTGTTGTATATGTATCTATCCTGCCGATTTTATGCTTGGTGTAGTTGTCTTTATCTTTGATTACAGGTTATATTTGATGAGAAGAAGCTTGGAAGTTCTTAGGAAGTTTCATTGGATTATTCTTGGAGGATGATTTAACAAGTTATCGCATGTTTCTTCTCCATTATTAAGCAAACCAGGGGAGTACTAGTTTTTTTTACTTGTTTTATTTTCCCTTTATTCGTTTTTATGGGTACTTCTATAGAACATTGGGGACAATGTTCAACTTATGTGTAGGGGAAATAAGCCTTAGAAACTATTCCTTTAATTGCCATTTGCTTGTTCCTTAAAATGATGGGTAATATATCAAAACATAGCATAAAAAAGTAATTTTGACCTAAATTTAAAAAAATTTATGACACATACCGACGAAAACTAAGTATTAATAGCGTCTTATGGATAGGAATGTGTATGACTAGCATAAAAACCCTCAAAATTCCACCCCAAAAATGTAAGGTTCGCCTTTAGATCTTTAGGAATTCAGGTATCCATTATTGATACCCAAGATAGTTTATACCTTTAGCTTGTTCGAGTTAAGGTTCGAATGCAGACATATGTGTCTATTCCGTCATTACGGATGTATATGTATGATCTAGGTCGCCTTTTCTGGGACATTGGTATTGGTATTAAATTATATGAGTGTATCGGTAGTTTATTAAATTCTAAAACTTGTTTTTGTGATGCATTCCGAGATCGCATAGTGAGTATTAAGGTTTGCTAGATAAAAAGCACTAGGATTAACCCATGTTTTAAACCTGTAATTGTTATGATGGTCACACCGATCATGTAACTATCCCACACCCTTACCATGCACTCATCTTTAGTGCAGGATACCCTTAGTACAACCCTCCGAGCCTATCCTTTTTTACAGTTCTCGTAATTTTCTAGTTAAGCCAGACTATTAATGAGTAGCATTGTTAACCCTTAAACCAATCATTACACCCAAATTGCCTTAGCCTACCTTGTATGTACTTTCTTTTACTACATTATTATGTTAACCCAAGTTAATTATTGAGTACATGGTTGCTAAGTCCTTATCCTTGTAAATACAGTTTTGGGACGATTGAGATTCATGATAGTATTCATCTTATAAAGAATTGGGGAAGAAGTAATTTATTACCCCTAATAGAGCTCAATAAGCTCCATGTTATGTTGATCCATCCCAAATCGGGTCATTAGTTAGATTATAAATAATCGAGTATGTAAAAGTTTAAGTGTTGGGGTGTATCTATAAACCCCCATGATGTATTATATGTTTAAGCAATGGCAGGGCAAATGTGTACAAAAAAATGTATATATAAAAAAAAGAGTGAAAAACATGTATGGGCTGCCATTTGCTTATGTCTATGTTTATATTAGAGTCAAGAAAAGAAAAAGAAAGAGATTGATGTAGAGTTGTGTAGAGTTTGTATATATTCGTTCGAGTCTTGGCTTAGCAACCAAACCAATGTGTATTCGTCCTAATAATTAGCTAACTTTTCCACTCCAAATTCACCCAAAGTCACTACCTAAATGTATCCCATCTATTTCCGTTTCCATTAATGTAATCTTACACCTACACCCCACAACCCTTTAAAAGACCTCATAGATAGTAATGAATAATGATTGCGCCCAACGATGGAGGTTGTAACACCCCCTTATTTGACATATAGCAGCAGAAGCTAAATTAGGATATTACTTCATGAATCAACAGTCATAATCATAGAAAACGACTCAAAAGGGACATTTTGGAAAATTTAGTTATCATTCAATATTATTTTAGAGATTTACAAAAGGAGGTCCCAAAATACATATGAAAACTTAGAGTTTGAATGATAACAAGTTTGGACGTCCTCAAGTCCAATGCCACTCCGTGCCATAGGTTGCTCAATTACCTAAGATAAACATGCTAAAAAGGTCATTACAAAGGTTGAGTGAAATTCACTGGTTTGAAATGTAATAGTTAAATACAAGTCAATGTAATTGTAATAATTGCAATGAATACAATTATCATGGTAAACAATATTATATTATTTTATTGCACTAAGCTCATGACACCGAAGCCTTAAGTAAATATTATTCATAAGTTGTCGCCCCAAGCGGGTGCTTTACCAAACACCCATATTTCCTCAAATGAAATGCGTTTGCTGGCCATGTATGTACCAGAACCTGGACGGGAAGTTCAGTCCTAATAGATCTATTCACAGCATTCGCGCTTACTTCGCAAAGTAATTAACGGTTCATGATAGTGGGGCCTTATGGAAAAAGGAGGTACTTAGGCAATAATATATCAGGATAGCATATAGTTGGAAAATACTTGTATTCATGTTTATAGTATGTATCTCCCCACGAAGTTTAGAAAACATGTAAAGGTGGGACTATGAACTCACCTTAACAGGGAAATCTGATTGATGTCAAAAGTGACTTAATTGGAAATAAACGGCTTCTTCACGCAACCTAAGGTAATATGTCAAGTCTTAGTTTGATTGTTTCAAAACTTTATTTCTTAAAGTTTAACATGAATGAGTTTGGTTTATTGAATTATGAAAACATCGTATCACTGTACGGGTTATCATAATCCAGAGGTCATGTAGTAAACGTTTGAGGAGCTAGGACACTTTAAATCGCAAATCCAGCAACCGTCAAAATGTCTACTCAAATGAAAGCCCCTCACATGAAATTCCCTAGTAACGTGATACGTTATAGTTTAAATGATAGGAATTTATCTTTTTAAGTTTCTTCAAAAGCTAGTGGATGATAAATTATGTTAAATATATAACATAATTATTTTATAGTGTTGTCGATCGACGGAATTGGAAAAGACTAATGGTAGGGGGGCTTTAATAAAATCGAGTCTTATAATATTTAAATATATTTTTATAATTAAATATAAAAATATTACATTTTATACCTTTAAGAATTCAAAAATGACAATATATACCCTTGGTATATATTAATTTACAAATTTAACCCTTTACTTATAATTTTAAAACATTTAAACCCTTAACTTTAAAATATGGCAAAACAGCCCCTTATAGTTTAACTTTAGAGTAATTACAATTTCAGCCCCTCTAGTTATAAGTTTCAAGAATTTTACAATATATACCCCTTTGCATGAAACGTTTTGCATTTTAAGTCCAAAATCCATAATTCTTGTATTTTTGATCTAAAAATCAATTTGCAGCTTATAGCTTATCATAATAAGCAAAAATGAGTTGATTTTGCAAGCTTTAACAAGCTTAAGCTTGTGAAAAGAGCTTATGAGCTCGTTAATATCAAAATGGGCATGCTTGGTTTTAGAATCTTAACCCAATGGGTTAGTGCTTTTAGGATTAGTTTCTAAGTTTATAAAAGTGACAAGGGAGCTTATAGAAATAGCTTATTATGACATCTTATGATTTATAGCTTATTAGATATACAGAATTAGGTTTTAAAGGGCATGTTTGGTTTAGGAAAAACCAACGAGTAGGCTTAGGATTCTAGGGCTTATTCCAAGTGATCTTAAAAGATTAATAGAAGCTTAATAATATTAGAACAAGCTTTAGTTATCTTATTTAGGGTTTCGACTAGATTAGGGCATCAATATGGGTCGAACTAGGGCATGGTTAGGGTTCGGTTTGGTTTTATGATTTCAAAAGAGTTTTAACTTGATCAAATGGTTATAACATAGTTCATACATGATCTTAAATGTATAAGAACTTAAAGAACAAGTAGAAAACTTACTAGCACACAAAATGGGCAAAAATGGGTCAAAACAAGCAAATGAGACCCGAAACCTTTTTAGGAGATGAATCAAGGACCTTTTCTTCTTAACTTGGCTTCTACTTGGTGTATACTTTCTCTCTTCTTTTCCTTAGCTTGGTTAGATCATGATTTAGAGGTATGGTTTAAGTTTTGGTGATGAGTTTTGAAGTGTGCATGTGTTTCGGTTTATATAGTGTTTGAAACACTTGGAGGCCAAGTTTGGGAGAAGTAGTGACCAAGGTGTAGTAGAGTAGTGACCAAAGGATGCTAGGTATGACTAAGGAGGGCTAAGGACTAGCATGGAGAGGTGTAAGGAGGGTGGTGAGGTTTCGGTTACCAAAGGAGGTGACAAGGAGTAACTTGGGGCTCAAGTGGACTAGGTGGTGACAAGGAGGTGATGGAGGTTCTTAGCAAGGTGGTGGATCATGGTGGTAAGTGCTAGCTTGCTTAGAATTAGATTTAAAAGTAGGTTTAGGGGGTTACGGGTCATTAAGGTTTTGGGTTAGGGTTTATGGTTTTGGACGAGTATAGGTTAGGGTTAGGAAGGGAAATGGTGTTTAAATCTGTGCTTGATGTTTTTGTAACTTGTGCTCAACAAGTTGTACGAAAACTAGAAAGAAAATAGAGGGAAATTGTCCAATTTGAATTCTATGCATAGTCGAATTGTACTATAAGCTTAAACAAGTTGTACATTGGTTTAGGAGGGAAAATGTAATTCAAATTTTGTGCATTTATCACTTGTACACATACCTTGAAGGCTTGTACATTTGTTTTGTATAAAAATATTACATGTAATTGGGGTTTTGATATAAACATTTACGTATAAAACCGTTTTATAATAAACGTTATAAATAGTATGTTAAATAGATAGCATTAGTAACTTGTACACATGCCTTATAAGCTTAAACGAGTTGTACATTGGTTTGTATGGAAAACTTATACGTAATCGGGATTTTGATAATATAAACGTTGATGAAATTGGTATTGGTAGGTTGCGTGAGCACGTTTACTTTTGTAATGTAAGTTACGTTACATTATGGATGGAATAAAGCAAAAATCTTTCCATGAAAATGGTTGCATCTAATTTAATAGATGGAAATTACACTGAGGAAAATTGCATCTAATTTAATAGATGGATAATTACATAGGGAAAAATTGTGGGTTGTTATAGTCTCCCAACCTTAAAGAAATCTCGTCCCGAGATTTAGTTGGATGTTGGAGTGATGTTTGAAAATAGATGTGGATACTTGGCACGAATTTGATCTTCACGTTCCCACGTAAATTCTGGTCCTCTTTTAGAGTTCCATCTTACTTTGACTATAAGGATACGACTTTGTTTCAGTTGCTTGACTTCTCGATCCATAATTTCTATTGGTTCTTCCACAAAATTGAGTTTGTCATCAAGCCGAAGCTCTTTCATTGGAATGATGAGGGATTCGTCAGATATGCATTTCTTTAAATTAGAAACGTGGAAAGTACTGTGGACATTACTGAGTTCTTCAGGAAGCTCAAGTGTGTATGCCACTGGGCCGACCCTTTTAAGGATCTTAAATGGTCTAATGTACCGGGGGTTAAGCTTTCCTCGCTTTTCGAATCGGATGACACCTTTTTGAGGTGACACTTTTAACATAACACGATCTCCAACTTGGAATTCCAAAGGCTTTCGCCTTACATTGGCATAACTCCTTTGTCGGTCTCTTGCAGCTTGCAAGCGTTGTCGGATTTGTACTATCTTTTCGGTGGTTTCATGGATTATCTCTGGTCCCGTGAGTTAGACATCTCCAACTTCGGCCCAGCAGACAGGTGATCGGCACTTTCGACCATAAAGTGCCTCGAATGGTGCTGCCTTAATACTGGTATGGTAACTGTTATTGTAAGAAAATTCTACCAGTGGTAAGTGTCTCTCCTATCCTTTTCCAAAATCTATAACACAGGCTCGAAGCATGTCTTTGAGTGTTTGGATGGTTCTTTTACTTTGTCCATCAGTCTTGGGATGATATGCCGTACTCATGTCTAATTGAGTACCCAAAGCACTCTGCATTGACTGCCAGAATCTGGATGTGAAATGACTGTCACGATCCGATATGATGGATATCGGCACTCCATGTCGTAAAACTATCTCTTTTATATACAACCTTGTAAGGGTTTCCATACTATCTGTCCTCTGGTGGGGATGAAATGTGCTTATTTTGGTAAGGGCGGTCTACAATGACCCAAATTGTGTCATGTCCATTTGATGTTTTAGGTAGTTTTGTAACAAAGTCCATTGTTATTCTTTCCCATTTCCATGTAGGTGTCTATGGTTGTATCAGTAAGCCGGATGGCTTCTGACATTCTTCTTTAACTCTAGAGCATGTTAAACACTTGCCAACATACTCAGCGATGATTGCCTTCATGTTAGGCCACCAATAGAGTTTCTTTAGATCATGATACATTTTGTCAGAAACTGGGTGAATGGAATACTTCGATTTATGGGATTAAGCAATGATTCAAGTCCCTCCAATTTACCCAAATAAGAGTTGGGTAAACCAACTTTTGATTTTGATACATCGGGCTTCCATCAGGGCATATTCAAATTCTTTGTCCATTCCGCATAGGTTCTCAACTTTGATGTTCTCTTCTTTGATTGCCTCAGATTGGGCTTCGAGGATTTGTGATGGTAATTTTGGGTGAAGGGTCATGACTAATGCCCTAACTCGGAGTGGTTTGATTCGTTCCTTCCAGCTTAAGGCACCTGCTACAACAGTTTCCTTTCCAGGATGGTAACGAATCTCACAATCGTAATCTGCAAGCAATTCTAGCCAAGGATGTTGTCTCATGTTCAACTCTTTCTGATCAAGGATACGTTGAAGACTTTTATGATCTGTGAACACAGTGTCTCTTTCTGATCCAACGACTTTGTGCCATATAGATAGTGTCTCTAAATTTTAAGAGCGAACACTACTGCTCCTAATTCGAGGTCGTGTGTGGTATAGTTCTCTTCATGAGGCTTGAGTTGTCGGGATGCATATGCAATAACTTTTTCTCTTTGCATTAACACCGCTCCCAAACCTTGGAGTGATGCATCACAGTAAATGACAAAGTCATCGTTTCCTTCTGGTAATGCTAAGATTGGAGCTTCACACAATTTTTGTTTTAGTAGTTGGAAAGCTGACTTTTGGTTTTCTCCCCAGATATACTTCTTGTTTTTCTAGGTTAATTATGTCAAAGACTTTGCAATCTTTGAGAAATCCTTAATAAATCTTCGATAGTAGCTAGCGAGTCCTAAGAATTGGCGTATTTATGTAGGTGTAGTATAAGATTCCCAATTCTTAACTGCTTTAATCTTGGCAGGGTCAACGTGAATTCCTTGGCTTGTCAATCACGTGCTAAGAATATTGCACGATTACTGAATCAAAAAAATCCCATTTGTAGAACTTGGACATTATAATTTCTCCCTTTTTGTAGTAATTCCAAGATTATTCTCAGGTAATCTGCGTGTTCTTATTTGTTACGGGAGTAGATAAGAATATCATCATTTTTTTATGATGTATGAATATGCTTCTAAAGCATACTTGTCTTCTTATTTCCTTGTATTCTTGTGTGTTGTTTACACACATTGCCTCAAATGAATGACTAATCCCTTGTTTGATGTTTGCTTGCAATTGCCATATTTTCTCTACTTGCTACATGTTAGAAATATTTGTATTGTTCTAACTCGTTTTTGTAGCCAAGAAACCATAGCTCGATTCCTTGGTGCCCTCGAACGAGGGGGAGCACACATCAAGGGGGAGCATTTGTTCCGTCGATTTTACTAGCAATTCTCGACGATGCCTTTTTGATTCTACAAAAAGGGGGAGAAATGGATATAAAACTCACTAAATACTTGTTTAAAAATAATTTTACATTTAATGAGTTTAAGTTTTGTAATCATCAAAAAGGGGGAGATTGTTGATAGAAATAATGCCTAAAAACATTATTAATATTTTTCACATCCTTACATTTTGATAATCACAAAATATAAAAACATTCAATGAAAAATTAAAACATAAACAAGTAATTAGTGGTTAATATTCATTTCAAACTTATATCACTCCAAGGTATGAATAAACAAATGCTTGATGCATTTTATGATCAAAGGAAACTTTTATAAAATGTTGTAAACTTTTTATAAACATCACAAAACATTTTTTACATTTAAAAAAAATATTTTATTCAAAATAAACATTTTGAATTTCAAAATTTCGGACCTAAAACGGCTAGAAATGGTCTAGTAAACACCTCCCCTTAATAGGACAAAAAAGGAGCGTCTGAATAAGGGGCGCCCCCCTTAATTACATAGGCGGCCCCCTTAATTTTAAGGGGGCCGACACCCTATTTAAGGGGGCCGGCCATAGACCCCGCTCCTCCGGTCTGTCCTATATATATATTGGACTATTCCTTAACATTTTTCTCACCTTTTGCACTCATTCTTTCTGCTTAAAAACAGCCCACATATCCTCTCTAAAATCCTTTGATCATTTAATCATTTAGCTTTGTTTCCAAGTGATCCAAGCTCAATTCCTCAAGTGCAAGAGAAGAATACTTCCATCATCTAGTGAAGAAGTATTACACCCTAAAATCTATATTGCAATCTTGTTGCATCCATATCATACCTTGTAAATCTTTTGTAAATCTTGTAAAGTTGTGTAGTTGTTAGGATTTGGTGATTGTTGTATGTATAGTTGGATCTTGGTGATCCTTTTTAGTAGTGTTAGATAGTTGTGATATATGTAGAGTGGTGAGAAGAAGTTGTGAAGGTGTGAAGTTTTGAAGATTGAAGAAGTTGTGTAGTCATGATCAAGGTGTGAAGATAAGTTGTGTAGTGAAGTTGTGAAGTAGTTGTGAAATTGTGAAGTCGTGAAGTAGTCGTGAAGTTGTGTTATGATAGATTGGTTCTAGCTAAGATTAGAACTCGACATCTAGCTTAGTGTCAGAAATTGATATGAAAACTCTTGAGTTAGGTGCTCGAGGAGTGGAGTAGGCGAAGAGGTGCTTCGTTACCGAACCACCAATGAAACCTCGTGTTGTGTTTGATTGTTTCTTACTCCATATCTCTTGTCTTACATTATTTCTCATACTATCCAATAATTTGTTTAGATAAGTATATTGTTTCCTATTGTGTAAGTGTTGAATTCACATAAAGTCGAATCTAGAATTTTTACAAACACTATAAAACCTTAAACTAAAAAGCGGTAAACTATTCAACTCCCCTTCTAGTTTTCCACACAATACATGAGTATTATTATCTAACACACAACTCTTGTAAAATACTTTATGTAATAAGAAAATCAATATGTGTGTATATGTTGGATTAATGCAAGCATACGCAAAGTTCAAAAATACATTTTCTTTTACTTAAATACAATGCATTAAAATGATCTATTGTCTTGTTTAGACAACCCATGTTTAACCAAAATAATGTTATGACATGATTTAGAGACCTTGTTGAAACTTTGATTAAATAAAAGTGTTCAATATTTTGTGGTGACACATTTTAACACTTGGACTAGAAACACGATAATTGTGTCGGGAAATATTTTTAATAACTTTATACAAACTTACTTCGCTCTCAATCCTAAGTGAGTTATTATGCTTAATAAGGTTTACAAGATGTTGATATAACATTTGTAAACGAAGTGATTTATACCTATATGCAATGCAAGAACAATGTCATAACTTAGTGCAAGAAATCTAGCATAAGTCCCATTAATGCACAATCATGAAAATTAATAACGAGTAACTAACGTACATGCTATAATTATAGTTATATTATTAGTTTTAAAGAACACAATCTTCAAATTGCAATAATCACTTAATAATACTTACTAATAATATTAAAACATTAAGAAACGTACATAATCATTTAGCATAACTCACAAAAATACTTGTCGTCGTTTTGTGTATTAGATACATCAATGTATACATAGCTCAATTTTATTTGAAAATAAATTAGTTTTCTCTCCATTTTAAAAATTAACCAACTTCTATGTTTTGAAAAGATAGATACACCAATTTTCAAAGACATAACGACTAGAAATGCTTGACTCGAAAAGAAAATATAAAATACAAGTTTTACGCTAAAACGAAACTTAACGTTTTGGACATTCTACACTATTTTGTGTTTTTGACTTACTTAAGTTTAGAAGTAAGACTCAGAAGTATTTTTATATAAAAGTAGACTCAGTTACCTTTAGAATGGCAGGTGGCACGACTCCTACGGACTTACGGTTGATTTTACGTAAATTTTCGAAGTTTACCAAAATCTGTCAAAACAGACAGACGGTCCCAAATATATATGGTGACCGTCTGTAACAAATAAGGAATCGGCTGGAACAAATAAAGGACCATCACCTGTTCCAGATTCACCTTCTTTTTGTATAAACTCATTTAGTGACTTAACGGAATGGCGTAAGACTTAATAAACTTGATACCGAATGATATTTGCTTAATTGTATACTAAATAACCCGGGATTTTGCCAAATAAAAGCCATAAAAATGCCAAAAGAATAGAAAATGTGTGCTTTTGTGTCCAATTGTGCAGGAAAGGATTACAAAGACAAAAAGAAGCAAAAACAGTCAAAAACCGACAAAGAAATGAGAAAAAGAAAAAGACAAGAGCAAGAGTGAGAATCCAGCCAGAAATCACAGCCGGATCAACCCGACACAGCAAGAAATGAAGTCAAGAGTCAAATTAAAAGCCAAGGACCAAGAATGACAAGAGTGCAAAGTTTCAAAAGCTTATTTGGAGTTATAAAGTTCAAGGGGCTAAAAGTGCATAAGTGAAAGGTTGTTTGTTAAGAGAAGAAAGAAAGAAAGGAACTACAAGGGCCGATTCTGTCATTTCCAAACTTGATTTTACACTACAAAGAAACGAAATGAAACACAAGGACCAAATGTGCCAATACTTCAAAGTTTCAAATAACAAACACGTAAGAAGCTACGGAGAAAAAAACGTTTAATGAGATAGAGAACAAACATAGAAAAAAAAGAAGGAAAGAATAACAAGAATAGGTCAAACCTACCACCGCCGCTACGTCATACGGGCAATAAATAAACCCGCCTTTCTCGCAACAGAATAACTACCCATAACCAATTTTCCCGCCAAAAATCTACACAACCCAACTTCGAATTTCACCCCTCCCCGCTCCTTTATAAGCCTTCTAACCCGTTCATAAGCTCTCCCCACTCACAATAAGACACGTGTAAACACCCTATTGGATCAAACACCTCATTCTTATGATCAAACGGCTACAAAGAGGCTCTAAAAGATCAACGGCTGAGATTAAATAGAAGCTTCACGAATTCTTCACTCCTCCTCTTCCATCTTCTATAAATAGCAGCTTTAGTATTCATTTTGAGGGGTTGCTTTTAGTTTTAATTTTCTGTTTTGTAATTTTACCTTTTTTAAGCAATATTACTTTCAAGTTTTCAATTAGCTTTAAAAGTACTTGTATTCTCCTTCTTTAAGCTTGTACTTAATTCAATTAAGTAATCTCATTCAGTTGTAAAGTTTCATTGTTATTTGATTTTCATTTCAAGCCGAATTTACTAATTAAGCTCTTAATAAGCTCTTATGAGCTTATTACTGTTCACAAGCTCATTTTTAGCTAAAATTCTGTTTTTAGTCATTCTTCTACTCCTTCTCATCATTTTACATGCATCATGTTAATTTTGACTCTTTTGATTCTCCGAAGTGGGAGTTTATGAGTAATAAGCTTAAGATAATGCTTTGAGCTTAATTTGCTCTTTGTTTTAGAGGCTAGAGCCATTAGGTGTTTTTTTGAGCCACTTCACTCCTACAAGAGGCTTCTTGTGCTGAGACTTACATAAGTTCAAGTTTTTAATTTCTAAAAATCTCTTTTCTCAGCTCAATTTTAGTTTAAAAACATTAGCTTAAAACTATTCATATCTAGAGCATATTCTTTAAACATAACTGCATTAGACTTGTTATTTAGTTGTTTTTTAGTTTGTTTAGATAAAAATCTTGGAGAATCTTAGCTTTCTTTAAAAAACTGTCATTTAGTGTTAATAAGTCTAGTTGAGAACTAGCTTATTAACAATTCATAAGCTGTAGGTTTTTGTAGTTCAAACACTTAAGTAGGTCATTCTAAGTAGGAGTAGATAAAAGAAATTTAAAGGAGTTTTAGCTTAATATAGTTTTAGTCACATGCTATAATTGACTAGCTTAGAATTAAGGAGTGTTTGGATTAGGATTAACCTTTAGACTCTAAAGTCAACTTACACTTTGTCGAATTCTTTCTTTAGCTGAGATAGATCATAATTTTAAAGTTATAAAAAAGCTTATATTTAGCATTAGTTAGTAAAAATCAATAGCGTTAAGTTTAAAAACCCTCTCTACACCAGGGCAGTTTAGGAATTTAAGTGTTTTTTTTAGTTTTATAGAAATCAATGGCAACTTAGGGATAACTTTCTGTAGATGCACTTATAAATACACTTGAGTAAGTGAGCAATTAGAGTTTGCATTGTAAAGCTTAAACTGCACTAGTAAATGTGCAAAACATATCAGCAACAACAGTTAAAACTGTTGTTGCATTTCATTCTTCTAGCTAAACTTTGAGCATTCATAAGTAGGTTATAGAATTTAGAATTTAGTAAACCTCTAGAATTCCATTAGCTTATTTCATTTCACCATTCAGTTTTCAATTTTAAGCATTTTAATTAGCATATTTTTCTTATCAAAAGTAATTGAACAGCATACTTGAATTTCAGCTTATTGCAATTTGCATTTTCATTTCTAGTTGATGTTTTGGAAAACCTTTTATCTAGGATTGTTCAAAGTATAAAGGAGAGCTTATTTCCAAAAATTCAGATTTTGAGAGTTAGTATTAAGCAACTTAGCTTATTAGAAAAAGCTCTACATAGTCTTAAATAGAACTTACAAATTTTCAGCTAAATTTTCTTGCTTAACTTGTTAATACCTAGCTGTTTTTAGTTTAGATTTCCTTAGTGTACATTTTAAGCTACAATAAGCTTCCTTTGCTTTTCATCTTCATCTAGTAATAAGCTCTATACAAGCCAAGATCTAGAAAAGCTTTTTAAGCCTATGTTTCTGTGACAGCAAGCTAAGTGCTTATTTTTCAGCTTATTGAGTTGATTAAAGTCCAAAGTGCTTTCATTAAAGTTGTCAAGAATAAGCTACTTTACAAGTTTGTAGTTTTAAGTTTTTTCTGAAAACCACTTTTTCAATAAGCAAAATAAGTCAAATTCGTAGGGTTTATTTCTACTTTACTATTTTTTTTTTTTTTTTTATTTAGTCAGAAGTAATAGGGTTTACACGTTACTTCATAAGTAATTTTTCATAACTTACCCCGCCTACCTAAATCTTTCCTTTTATAAACAGTTTCTACCCTGTCTTTCTTTAGAAATAAAAAAGAATTAATAATTTAGTTTTTAGTTTGAATAGAATTAATAAAATTAGGGTTTTGTTTTAATTACACAAAATAGGGTTCAATTGGGTTTTTAAAATTAGGGCTTTTTGGTTTATAAAATTTCTGCACCTTTGTAGTTTCTATAAATCATTTTTCCATATTTTTCCAGTTTAATTTCTATTTTCTAGGAATTAAAATAGACTTTAGTGATTACTTTTTCTTAGATAAATCATAAAAAATAGAAAAATAGTTGAAAAATTAAAATTCTTTTTGCATTAATTTTCATTTTAAATCTAGTATTTTTGAAAAATAAAAGAAAAATTTTAGTGTTAATTTTTAGAAAAAGTTTATTTTTGATAAATCATTAAATCTTAGAAAAATCATAAAAAATTCAAAAATACATAAAAAATTCTAATTCTTTTTCCTAAAATTTTCATTTTAAATTTGTGATTTTTAGGTATAAAATTTGTTAAAAGTCGTGTTTTAGATTTTAAATTTCAGTTTTAGCTCGCGATTTACGTTCCGTGCATTTGAATTTTGTGCTAGTTAATTGTTTTTAATTCATGCTATTATATTTTGTAGTTTAATCAAAAATTCAAAAATCCCTTTATCATTCTTAGCTCGATTCCGAATTATTCCTAAATTCTCAATTCACGATTTCGTTGGGACACGACCCGAGGAAAAGTACTTCCCGGATAAAAAATATACAAATTGTGTTTTCTTTAGTGAGATTTTTACCTTATATTTCTCTTGTTTGAGAAGTATTTTGGAAAGAATTCTTACGAGAGTTATACTATATAAGTATATTGAATTTGTTTTACCGCAACCATTATCCTAGGTTTTTCAGCTTGTTTTGGTTTAACAGATTCATTCCTAGCATTAGTAAACTCAATCCTTTTAAGACTAGGTTTGTCTATTGCTTGCAAATCATTACATTAAAAAATATCCTCATCATCACTACCCCAATCTTCAATGATAACTCCACTAGGCCTAACAGATTTAACTCTAAGCATTTCAACACTAGTATTGCTAGTTTGAGAGGTACTTGTTTCAACTTGAGACACACTAGCACTAGTCTTGTTTGCTCTGATACCTTTTATGAAGAGTCTAAATAATCTGATAGACTCTAAGACCGTTTAAGCTTGAGATGGGTTAGATCTCATCTAGGATTATAAACATCAAAGATTGACAATATGCAGTGGAATAATAACAATAAGAACAATGATGTTTAACAAGGTTTTATTATTCATACGTTTCCCTCTTTCCCCAAACACAATCGTAGGCTACACCAACTAACTATCTACCTATGGTGTACACACACACACACACCTTTTACTATTCGACTCTCATTAGTCGACTCTGCTATCTAAAACCTATGTATATGATTTCTTTATATAGGGAGAGATCATGACTTACAAAGGAAGAAAATCAATATGATAAGGAAACTAATTAAACTAATTTAAATACTTTGTTATCTTTATCTTGTAAATCTTTGACCAAATCTTCATAATTCTCCACCAGCTTGTAGAATTTTGATATGCTAGATTTAGTCCTTATGTTTCATTCTTTTATTTATTTTGTCTCATCAAATCAAGAATCCCAACAATATGTAAACTCTTGTTTGAAGCCTTGAATCCTCAAACCCATGCGTTTTTGGTTAAAACCCTAAAAATGACCCGTTTTGATTTTCTAGCTAACGAATCCTTTTTCTAAACTTTTGTTACGTTAGAACATCTTATTTTTGCTTATTCTAATAAGCTATAACCTGCAAATATCATTTGGAATTCTAAAATAAGCTTGCATGGCTTTTTAGACTTGTTTTGCAAATATATTCCATGCTAGGGGTATATATCATAACTTTTTGAAATTTATAACTAGAGGGGCTTAAAATGTCATTTTCCTAAAGTTATAACTATAAGGACCTATCTTGCCAAGTTTCAAAGTTAAAGGTTTAAATTATATATACTTTATATATAAAGGACTAAACTTGTAAAAGTTTATAAACCAAGGGTATATATTGCCATTTTTGCAAATTTAAAAATATTAAATATAATATTTTTATATAAATTATAAAAATATATATTAATATTATAAGACTCGATTTTATTAAAACCCGACACATTTATTGTTATTGATCATCGATCGACGCATTATAAAACAAATACGTTATATATTTAACGTAATTTATCATCGACTAACTTTTGAAGAAACTTAAACTTTTTATAATATCACGTTACTAGGGAGCTTCATTTAAGGGATTTCATTTGGGTATACGTTTTGACGAGTTTGCAAGATTTATAATTTAAAGTGTCCTGGCTCCTCAAACGTTTACTACATGACTTCTGAATTATGATGGCCCGAACAGTGATACAATACTTCCATAAATTAATAAATCAAAGTAATATGTATGATTAAACTCTGTAAAGCTTTGAAACCTAAACAATAAAACTAAGACTTGACATATTACCCTAGGTTGCGTGACAAAGCTGTTACTTTCATTTCATATACTTTTGCAATCAATCAGATTTTCCTGTACTGTTAAGGCGAGTTCATAGCCTCGCATTTAACTCTTTTAAATGTTTCATAAACCCGCGAGGGGATACATGCTATAAACAATGAATACAAGTATTTTCTAAATGTATGCTATCTTGATATATTATTGCATATGTTGTCTAAGTCCCTTTATGCCAAAATACACCCACCATCATGGACCATTAATCACTTATGAGTGAACGTAAATATTATGGATAGGCCTATTGGGATTGACGAATCCCGTTTGTGTTAGCCGAATAGGTAAACAAACGCACTATATTTGAAACTCATAGGTATATGGCAATTACCTACTCGGGGGCCATTATCATTATATATATCATTATTGATATATACACTAGTCAGTTTGAGTACCATGAGCTTAGACGCAATAATACTATTTTCTATAATAATTGTACTCTTTGCAATTATTATACTTATAGGTATATAATAACGTAACCCACTATCGAACTTGTATTCAAACTATTTATCATAAACCTATGAATTTCTCTCAACTTTTGTGTTGACTTTTTAGCATGTTTATCTCAGGAAATTGAGTAACTTATGGCACGGAGTGGCACGGACTTGAAGATGACTAAATTGTTATCATTCAAACTTTAGGTTTCTAGATGTTTGGGACCCCTCTTTTGTAAAACTCTAATGAATAAATGGATGATAACTAAATTTTCCAAAACGTCTCTTTTTATGAGTCATTTTCTATGATTATGACTGTTATACTATGAAATAATACCCAGATTAGCTTCCGCTACTATATGTCAAAAATAGGGGTGTTATAGATACCACTTGTTCATCCCAATGAACAGATCTTGAACTCCTTAGCTTGATGTAAGGTTTAGTATCCTTGGATAAATCTAAAGGCACTAAGATTGAAGCTTTGAGTGTATGATATAAACTATGTAAAATCTAGTTTATACCACTAAGAAGAATAACAGTAATGAATGTTTAACACACAGAAATATAACCAAAACAATAAGCTCCAATATATTAATACAAACACTCTTTGATAGTGTTAGGGTTTACAACCTTTAAGCTATGATAATGACTTGTTTTTTATACTTTAAATTCTATACCCTAGGACCTCCTTTTATACACCAAAGAGTCCTACAAGGCTTACAATACTTTCCTAAGATATCATGATCTTTTCTAAAAGCAAACATAATCTCTTAAATAATACATTATACATATCTTTTACAAAAATAACTCAATACTTATCTTCGTAAGTATTCTTGTTCTCCAAACAACCCTTATCTCTTTACTCGTCTTTATCCTTCTGACAGTAGTCACTCTTCTAGCAGTTGTAATCTAGCAGCACTAACTTTTGTACCAGCAGTACTAATAAACATAAGCAATAGTAACATTAGTACTAGCAGCACTAATATATACTTGAGCAGTAGTAACTCTAAGAATCATCTTGAAGTCTTTAAGTCCCAACAAAAACAACTGGAAGGAATGTCAAATCATAAAAGGATTTATGTTACACCCTCTCACACTAAGAAGATTTTTAGAAACATAAGAAGGGTATGGAAAGGCTTTTCTAGAAGAGTAACACCCTTATTTCCAACAATGATGGTACAAGCTCAAGAAGAAATAAGTGAAGGTTCAGCCAATCCTACTGATCCCCATCACACACCCACCATTATTCAACCATCAACATCTTAACCTCAAAAGAAACAAAAGCCTAGGAAGCCAAAGAGAAAGGACACTGAGGTACCTCAGCCTAGTGGTCCTACAGACAATGTTACAGATGAGGCTGTCTATGAGGAGATGGATGACAGTTTAAAAAGGGCTGCCACTCCTGCTACTAGCTTAGATGCAGAGCAGGATAGGGGTAACTTTATACTAACAGTACTAAATTGTCAAAGAAAGATCAATTGATGCTTGATGAAGAACTTGCCTTCAAGCTACAAGTTGAAGAAGAAGAAGAAAGGCTTGCCAGAGAAAAATATCAACAAATTGAAGAAGCCAAAATTGTTTCATGGGATAATGTGCAAGCAATGATAGATGCTGATTATCAAATGGCTCAACAAATGCAAGCAGAAGAACAAGAAAAGTTGAGTATCGAAGAGAAGTCCAAATTGTTTGTACAACTCTTAGAAGCAAGAAAGAAACACTTTGCAGCAATGAGAGCTCAAGAAAAGAGGAATAAACCACCAACTAAAGCTCAAAAGAGAAATACAATGTCTACTTATCTGAAAAACATGGCTGGATACAAGAACAATCAGTTGAAGAACAAAAGCTTTGATGATATTCAGAAGTTATTTGACAAATCTATGAAAAGGGTAAACACATTTGTAGATATGGAAACAAAATTGGTAAAAGGTAGTGAAGTAAGAGCTGAAGCAGAGATAGCATAAGAGAGCAGTTCAAAGAGAGCTGGCACTGAGCTGGAACAAGAAAGTATTAAGAAGCAAAAGGTAGATGAGGATAAAGAAACAGCAGAGCTTTAAAGACTAATAGAAATTGTTCCTGATAAAGAGGAAGTAACAATTGATGCTATTCCTTTGGGAACTAAGCCTCTAAGAATTGTTGACTACAAGATCTATAAAGAAGGGAAGATAACCTATTACCAGATAATCAAGGCTGATGGAAGTTCAAAGAAGTACTTAGTCTTCAGTCATATGCTCAAAAGCTTTGACAGGGAAGATTTGGAAACCCTGTGGAAACTGGTTAAAGCTAAGCATGGGTCAACAAGGCTAGAGGAGGGCTATGAGAGAGTGTTATGGGGTGATCTAAAGACAATGTTTGATCCACACGTTGAAGATCAAGTATGGAGGAATCAACAGGATTACAGAGTATTAGATTGGAAGCTATATGATTCATGTGGACTACATTCATTGAGGAAGCAAAATGTGCACATTCATATGCTGGTAGAAAAGAGATATCCCCTTACACCTGCTACGATCATAGATATACTAAATAGGAAGTTGCAAGCTGATCATTGGAATGAAATGTGTTATTAGCTTCTTAAGCTCATCATAAAACAACTCAAGAATCAATGAATTGTTTGGAAGCATCCTCCTGGTGATTATGAAGCTTTCAATGAAGAAACTTTAGATTTCAAAGAAGAATATCAAGTTTAGGGGAGGATTGTTGGGATTAAAAGCCTTCTTGAAGTTACTACTGCTAAGGTTTATGTTACTGTTGCTAAGTAAAACTTAGTGATGTTCAGTAATCTTAATGAAAAACATGCTAAGTAGTTAGTACTGCTAGTGTAACTTAGTTACTACTGCTAGTGTAACTTAGTACTGCTAGTTACTACTGCTAGTATATGTTAGTAGTGCTAGAGTAAAGTTACTACTGCTGGTGAAGATTAAAGAAAATATTCTAAGTAGTTAATGGTGCTTGTACATAGAATGCTGCTGGTGTATAAGTTACTACTGCTGGTGATAAGTTAATGCTGCTAGTACAAAAGTTACAACTGCTGAAAATTACAACTGTTGAAAGATTACAACTACTGAAAGATAAAGATTGCTTGAAGATCAAGATTACTTATGAGATAAGGATTGTTATTTATAGAATAGATCTTTGAGAATAATCTAAGTTTTTGTAATATATTGTAAATCGACTAAGACTCCTTGGTGTATAAAAGGAGGTCCTAGGGTATAGAGTTTGATATCACAAAAATTCCAAATCTAGAAATCTTTTGTTTATGTATCTTAGTCGTATATTTCATAGCTTTAAGGTTTTGTAACCCTAATACTAGGAGAGTATTCGTATTATTTGTAGTAATAATATTGGAGCTTTTATTGTTGAAATTATATTGTTTTGTGTTACTGAAGAATTCTTTTTATATTAAAGATTAGATTCCGCATAATCTTTAGTATTATCAAACAAAGTTTCTTAAACTAAGTTGTGCTAGATTTATCTAGCATAACTAAACCTTAAACAAGCTTAAGGAATTCGATCATTAGAAGTTAACTGGGATCAACAATTATCAAACCGTTCTTGATTCACTTGAATTGTATCGTTATCATCATTAGGCGAGTAGTTGCTCCAAGCATCATCACTTGATTCTTCCTCTTCTTTCTTTCCCATCAATATTCTTCTAACTTTCTCATTAGCTCATAAGCAAGCTCGTGATAATTACCGAAACATTCTTTTAACCATGAGCCAAAATTCTTTCCCTCTCTATTCTCATGTCCCTATGATCCTTCCAAGATAGCTTTTTCTTTCAAAGCTTCATCCTTTAAATCACCATCTTCTAATGCTTTATAGCATTCATATTTTTGGAAATAAGTTATGTTTTCTACTTGAATCACTCCCAGTAAATTTCCTCCATTACAATTCCATATTTATTTGAGTTACAAGTAGGCCATTGAACATATCCACTTTTGAATTGAAACGGCTTGCAATCATGACATATATCATCATTAGGTTCCTTCTAAGTTCCATAATCCAACCATGGTTTTTCTTCAGCCCATGGGACTTCTTTATTCCATTTGTAGATCCATGCATCCTTATAATCATCATATGTCTTAAATCCAGGTAGATCTACAGTGAGTACCTCCACATCAATTTGGAGAAGATGATTAAATTCCTTGAATGCTTTACATAGAGGTGTGATGTAGTCGTTGTAAACGCAACAGGTTTTACAACTCCCTAGGAAAAATACCTAATCGTTGTTGTGTAGTATAGCAAGGACTCGGGGGGTTATTATCGTTCTCTAAGGGAATAGCGTGTAAAGGCTCGAACTAAACCTAACTAAGATCTAAGGATTGAAAGAAGAATATTTTTGTATTTTTATTTTTTAGAAAGCAAGTAAAATTCAGGTTTGAAGGGGTTTTGATTTAGCTAATAACTGCTCCTAATTGAAAGAAATAAAATGAAATAGAAAACAATTATACAATGAAGCGAATTTACCTAGGATGCACTACTCCTTGCTAGCTATCCAATTCGACCTATTATTTTGTCACTCTTGCGATATAATGTGTAAGTATTTCCTAATTCATGAACAAATTGCACAAACCCGTCATCTATGTAATATCCCGTTAAGGCAATGCACAAGTAAGGTAGTATGAAGACTATTACAAGGCCCCTAAGAGTACATTACATGCATTAAAACACTTAAGAGGGATCAACCATATTAGGGGTAAGGTAGTATGAAGACTATTACCGATGGTATCCTTTCTACACAATTGCGTTTCCCTATACGTCTTCACAAACAATTAAGAAGCTAGTTTTATAGAGCCTAACGTGCACATCCATCGACAAGAAGTAATAGGAAACAAGAATTATAAACTATAATTAATTAAACTCATTGAATTTGTCACGCCTTAATGATGAATATAGTGGATCCACAACATCAATAAGAAAACAATAAGATCTAATTAATTAATGACAAGTTTCATGCAATCCTAAATAAACTCTAGATGAATTAGCCAAGGATACTTAAACAAGAGAAATCATAATCAACAAAAGGAATTAAAGACATGAATTAAGATATAAACAATAATCAAATCATTACAAGATACTTATGGATTGAACTAGACCTTCTAAGTTGCTAGAAAAACACCTACCCAAACCCTAGAATCGAACTTAGGGTTGGGGGCTTACAAAAACCGAAGTTATGAGGCTGTATTTAAATTAAGTCGATTCATCCAGACACCGTCTGGATTATAGCGACGCCGTCACAACATCTTTTTTTACCATCTTGTAGATTTTCTCGTTGCGGTCACGTAGGCAGTTGAATCGTAAAAATCCTAGTTCGTATGAAGGAGTTATGATCAAAACAATATCTACCACTTCGCGCGCAAGTTGAATGGTTATCTTTATCTTGTGACGCGATCATCCTGTTGAATCTTCTAGGGTTACATTAGGTCGGTTACATTCTGACGCCGTCACTTTTATGTCCTGATGTCATCGCAAGGAATTGCAATGTCATCTCCAGCCAGTGTATGGCTTTTTCTTCTTTGACTTTTGTGTAGAGTTGTAATCTCGTCCGTTTCTTCTCAAAATGAGCCCAAGTCACATGTATTTCCTCCAAATTTCATCTAAGTGCTAAAAATACAAACAAAAATGATTAAGCGCGTATTTTAGAGATATTTGCATGATTTATGGAGTTAAAAAACCTTGAAAAAGTATATAAATTGACACCTCATCAAATACACCTACACTTGACATTTGCTTGTCCTCAAGCAAATGGGATTTTCTACCTAGACAATAGCAATATCTAGGGCATTTAACTTTATTTTCAAAGATAATTCATGTGGAAACCTAAAGATTCCTTAGATCGTTTAAGCTCAGGTTGTTTAGACCTTTATCTAGGATAATATCAATGTTCATAAGTTATAAAAACAAAGCCAGTATGAGAATATCATAATCAAAAAAAGGAATTGAGACATGACATTATGATCATAAACATTAATCAAAATCATTACAAAGATTACTCTTCAGGATTGAACTAAACCTTCTAAGTTGCTTGGAAAAACACCTTCCAAACCCTGAAGCGGACTTAGGGTTGGGGGCTTACTAAAAAATGAAGTTATGAGGCTGTATTTTTAATTAAGTCGGTTATCACCTGACACGTCGGGTATTATAGCGACACCGTCACCTCGTTCTTTTTTTACATCTTGGTATATTTTCTCATTTGCGGTCACGTAGGCGGTTTGAATCGTTACCATAATCCTAGTTCGTATAAGGAGTTATGATCAAAACACATATCTATACTTCTAGCGGCAAGTTGAATGGTCATCATTTATCTTGTGACGCGGTATCACGTTGAAGCTTCTTGGGTTACATTAAGTCGGTTAACATTATGAGCTCGTAACTCTTTTATGTCTTGATGTCGTCGCAAGGAATTGTGATGCCGTCTCCAGCCAGTGTATGGCTTTTTCTTCTTTGACTTTTTTGTAGAGTTGCAATCTCGTCTGTTGTGTATACTATTTGAGTCAAAGGCACAGTATTCCCTACAAAATGTACATCGAAGTGCTAAAATACATACAAAAAATGATTTTTTTTAAGCGCGTATTTTTAGAGATAATTTGCCATGATTTTTGGGGTTAAAAAGACCTTGAAAAAGTGTATAAATTAGACCACATATTACCACAAATGATCTCCTACACTTGACATTTGCTTGTCCTCAAGCAAAGTCCTTGTTGTTTCTTCTTTCTTCATTGTTGCATATAAGATTTTGTAATCATCAAATCAGAATTCCCAACAATTCATGACACAACCAATTAGACCTCATAATTAAAAGCATGGAATTATTTACTAGCACCTCACAATAAGTGTTTGGATTCTCTTTTTCTCTCAGGTGTATAATAAATTATAACATTATGGGAAACGGAAAATAACACTCATTACCTGTCATAGCATATAAATTACCATAAGCTTAATAAATGATCAAACCTCCACCGATATGGCGTAAGCACCTAGGAATTACTATCAAAGAGTTTTTTAAAGGGTTGTGATGTTTGGGTGTAAGTTAAACAGAAACGGATGGGATATATTTGGGTGGATTTGGGTGGTAGTAAGTTAATTAATATACAAGAGTACATGTTGTTAGATATTAGAAAAAGACTAGGTCACCCCATGTATTTTACCATTTTTGTAGCTCGTAGTTAATCGTTAATCGTATGACATAAGGTATTGGGTCGGGTATTAAAGCCCACGTGTAAGCCTACTACCAAGGCCTTACGCCGATTTATGTAATAACTATATAAGCCTCTACCTTGTGTTGGAAGAGGTGGTTAGTCAATTCATTATACAAGTTCTATTTTCTCTCACTAGAAAGTTTTCTCTCCTACTTTCTCTCTTTAAGATTCGGCTATACCCATAATCTTCCATTGTGTTATGATTTCCAATATCCTACAATTAGTAACAGAGGTCATGGGATGATTAGCTAGTGTGTATGTGCGTTTTGTTGCTTGGTTTAGATCAAAAGTGTACTTTTTAGGTTATTTAGCTTGTTCTTCATTTATCCTAGATTTTAATCTTTGTTGTGTTAAAGTTTAGGTGTTTTTCTAGTATTTATTGCCTTCTAGTACTCAGTTGTGCAAAAGAATCCAAGCAAAAATGTTTAAAAGGGTAATTTTTAGGTGAAAAAGGTCGTTTTTCATCATAGCGGTTTGGTGTTCTGTGGTGTGTTTATCGTAACGGTTTGGTACATTGTACTGGTGATTTGTCAAAGTCGTACACTGTTACAGCGGTTTGTCGTTTCTGACAGCGGGTTGTCCTTATTAGGCAGAGGTGTGTCAGTAGCGGTTTGGCGTTTAGTGTAGCAGTTTACTAGGTAGCGGTTTACATGTTTTGAATATTTTTTTCTCATAGCGATATGGGAAACAAAACTCTGTCCATTTGGTTTCTTGGCAGTGGTTTAGCATTTTATCTTCGTAGCGGCTTACCAATTATTATCTAGTAGTGGTTTGCTACTCATAGCGGTTTGATAACATAGCGGTTTACAGGTTTCGAAGATTTTTCTCATAGCGATTTGGGAAACAAAACTCTGCCCATTTGATTTTTAGGTAGTAGTTTGTCATATTTTCTTCGTAGCGGTTTACCATTCATAGTTGTACACATAGCGGTTTGTTACAGGTTTCTTGATGATTTTTCTCAAGGTCTTTTGGGAAACAAACCTCTGGCCATTTTTCTTCGTGGTTGCGGTTTGGCAGATTTTCTTCATAGCGGTTTGAGACACTGTTTTAATACTTGGACAACTTTTTCAAAATTTAAACTTACAACTTAACAAACCATAACAACAAAACACTTAATTTAACTTCACCACTTTTAACATACACTCACTAATCATTGAACGATCAACTCGTATCATTTCATAATCATTTACAATGGCCAATCTTTTAGAAGATATCCAAAGTGTCGGGTCTGATACCCGCCCACCTATGCTTGATAGGTTTGATTTTGCAACATGGCAACAACGTATCTGTCTGTATTGCATGGGAAAAGATAATGGGGCAAACATTATTAAGTCGATTGATGAAGGACCATTTAAGATAGGAAAGTTCAGGGAAACACTGGCTGAAGGGGAGGAAGGTGCACTTCATCTAGGACCAGAACAGGATAGAGTCTTTGTAGATCTCTCACCAGAAAAAAAGGATAGGTTTAAAGCTGACATTCGTGCAACAAATATCCTACTATAAGGGTTACCAAAAGACATCTACACACTCATCAATCATTACACTGATGCAAAAGATATTTGGGATAATGTGAATATGCTCCTGGAAGGTTTTGATTTAACCAAAGATGACCGTGAATCACAACTATACGATGAATTTGAGCACTTTCATCTGAACAAAGGAGAAACCATTCACGACTACTATGTCAGTTTACCAAGCTCGTCAACGACATAAGGAACATCAAGATGAGTATGCCCAAAATGCAGCTCAACTCAAAGTTTGTAAACAACATGTTGCCTGAATAGGGTAGATTTGTGACTGCAGTGAAACTGAACAGAGGATTGAAGGAATCCAACTATGATCAGTGCATGCTTACTTGAAGCAACACGAGGCACATGCTAATGAAAACAAGATGATGCTGGAAAGATACAATCAACATGCTATTGATCCTCTTGCCATAGTGTCTAATGTTTCACCTTAACAGTACCCTTCACAATCATCTATTATTCCACCATCTACATATGTCCCTCCAGTTAACTATCAACCATAATTTGCTGATAACACACAACTTAATTCATGATTTACCCTAACCGATAACTTGATTGAAAACTTAACCAAAACAGTTGCCCTACTCACCCAACACACCTTTCTCATACCAACAATCAACTCTGAACATCATCTAACACAAGGAACCAAGCTACAGTTCAAAATAGCAGGGTTGTTGTTCAGAATGTTCAGGGTAGACAGAACAGAGGTCAATGGAATTATGCTAGGGGAGCAGTTGCAGCTGGGAACGAGGGAGTTCAAAATAGAGTAGGCAATGCAAATCCTGGTCAAGGCAGATTAAGTGTTCTAACTTCAACGGAATAGGGCACATAGCAAGAAACTGCGCTCAACCAAAGCGACCATAGAATTTAGAATACTTCAAAGACAAGATGTTGTTGATGCAAGCTTAAGAGAATGGAGCGATTTTGGATGAAGAGCAGTTACTGTTTATTGCAGGTGGATAGACTAACACGTTTGATGATGATGTAGATGAGGAACAAGTACAAGATTTGGCACTCAACAAGGACAACGTCTTTCAAGCTGATCAATGTGATTCTTTTGATTCTGATGTTGATGAGGCTCCTACTGCACAGACCATGTTCATGGCAAATCTATCATCAGTGGATCCAATTTATGATGAAGCTGGTTCGTCATATGATTCGGACATTCTATCTGAGGTACAAGATCATGATAACTATCAAGATGTTGTTTGTGAGCATCATGAAGCACACGAGATGCATAACGATGTACAACCAAACTACGTTGTTGATTCAGATGTTGAATATACGAGTGATAGTAATATGATTCCGTATGATCAGTTCGTGAAGGACAACGAAGAACAAGTTGTACAAAGTAATGTATCTTCTCTGCCAAATGATGCTTACATGATGATAATAAATGAAATGCATGAACAGGCTACCCAATGTGTTTCTGCGAATGAGTAGCACAAAGTAGTTAATGCATCATTAACTACTGAACTTGCGAGATATAAGGAACAAGTTAAACTGTATAAAAGACGGGCAAAGTTTGAAATAAGTGAACATAAACAAAAGATTGATGAACAATTTAGAATAATTATCACTGACCAAGGAATAAAATTTGAAAAGGGAACTTCATTTTGTGAAAATTCAACTTAATTCTACCATTAACCATAACAAGTCAATGGTAGAAGAAGTTACAACTTTGAAAAAGAATTTTCAACAAAAAGAAAACAAATACCTTGAAGAATTTTTGGACATGAAAGCTTTAAAAGAAAAAGTCAAGGATAAGTTATTCAAACAAGACCAGTCTCTTTAAATAGTTCACATGTTATGTAAACCTAAACCTCATTATGATGAAATGAAAAAGGTAGCAATAGGCTACAAAAATCTCTTATATCTCACCCGTGCAAAGCAAGTTCAGCCTGCTCTCTATAATGGTCATGAGATAATCAAAACCCATCATGTCCCTGCTATAGTTCATGACTCAGAGGATACCCTAGAGATAGCTGAGATTACTAGGAAGAAAATGAATGAGAAAATGAAAGACCTAATGTGTAAGAAAAAGAAAGTTAAGGTTATACCTCCTGAATACTCGAAAGAGAATTATCTTACAACTTTCACACCACATAAACAATTAACCCCTGAACAGATATTTTGGTCCGATGACATTCTCAAACAGAAGGCCAAAGCTCTCAAAGAAAGGGCTAATGATCCAAGACCAATCACAGCTATGACGGTTTATCCACCCAATACACCTGCAAAGCTTGTCCCCGGAATTCTTCCAATAAAAAGTCAAGTGAAAATAAATATTTATGCACATATACAATGTTTTTTGGAATTTGATAAAACTTGTAAAAAGAGAATTACACCAACAGGTCTCACTGAAGGGGAAAGGGGGCTTTGAATAAACAAAGGAATGTTATCTAAATGAGGTAATCCTATTTTTTAAAACACTTAAAGAACATTTTGAGGGAATACAAAAGGCTTTCACCAAAGAAGTTAAAGAAATGAAAGAAATTTTTGAACAAATGGAAGCTGAGGTCGACCAGAATTCTGTGGACAAGAAAAGTGCTGAAATTAAAAGGAAAAATCTCCTCATTGAAGATGAGAACCTAATTGTTGATTGCTTGTCTAAAGATGTGTTTTATGCTGCAACTGATTCTGTGCTTATTGTATCTAGATTTTCTGAACTACATAAAGCCTACACTGTAGAACAAGCACGTTGTATAGAACTTGAAGCTGAGCTTTCTACATTAAAAGATAAGATTCAAAAAGATTATCATAGTGAGATAATAAAACGTTTTTCCAATCTTGAGATAGATCACCTAAATTTGCAATTAAAGTATCAAAATCTTAAAGAACGTTTTGGAAACAACAAATCACAACCATCTCAGGATACTCCTGAGTTTGACACAGTCTTTGAACTTAACAAAATGAAAGCTTCTCTTCAAGGAAAGGACAGCACAATTAAAAAATTGACAGTGCAAATCTCTCAATTGATGGAGACACGTAGTGAAGCAGACTGTACTTTTGATTTTAGGGCCTTAGACTTTCAAATCACACAATTAACTGAAAAAGTCACCGCTCTTCAAGAACAAAATGACCTTTTTAGGGCAGAGAATGCAAAAATTAAGCAGCATTACAAGGAATTGTATGATTCTATTAAGATAACGCGTGTTAAAACTATAGAAAACACAACTGCCTTGTTAGCTGAAAATGAAAATCTAAAGGCTTAGATAGTAAAAAAATGAAATGCGTCACTATGGATTCTGTAAAACCAAAAGTACTTGCCCCTGGTATGTATGCAATCGATGTTGAACCAATCCCCCCTCGCAATAGGAACAATAGGGAAGTTCATCTAGATTATCTCAAACATCTTAAGGAAAGTGTAGAAACACTTTGCGAGATTGTAGAAGAGGCTAGGGTTAAAAAAACCATTAGATAACTCACTTTCATCTGCCTGCCTTTACACTAAACGATCTCAGGAGTTGCTAGAATATGTGATTGGAACTTGTCTGAAAGACTTCAATAAAAGAGATAAAAAGATTGCTACTACCCCTTTAACTAGGAGAAAGCAAGTTACGTTTAAGGAAACAAGTGAAACCTCAAATGCCAACACACAAAAACATGTTAAGCCACAAGAAGAGCAAAAGACTAATGTATATGTGATTCCTTCTACAGGAGTAACCAGTTCCACAGAAGCTAGCGGGTCAAAGCCCAGGAGCAATACAAAGAACAATAAGATCTTGCCAGCTAAAATTGTTGATATGTGAGAAATCACATATCTTTTTTATACCAAAAATGGCCCTAAAATGATCAAATTGTGCAAATTATGCTTGTATATTACTTGTTTTATCATTTGTGATGTGTAGGTACGGATATTGCAAAAATCATAAGAAAATGGTCAAAACTAAGCAAACACGAACACGGGAATGGATAGAGTTCACAAGAGCCGGGAGTTTCTTGCAAAAGTCAACAATGGTCAAACATTGGTCAACCACAAGAAGACAAAACCTTGAAAATACCCAAATGAGCCTTAATGTTAAATCAATCTCACCATAAGTCCTTAAATACATAACACCGTTAGTCCTTTAATTCTTATGACTAACGATCGTTAAGTGTATAACTTTAACCCTTTTTAACTTTTAACCCAAGCCCAAAACAAACACCGGCCCAATACCTTTTAAAAACTACCCGAACCCAAAGTCAAAACTCGTTTAAACCAGGTCAAACACAAAAACGTATAAAAAGAAAAAGGGCGCGAATAGGTGTTACTATTCACCCATCGTCCTAATTTACCCAGCTTCCATTTTAACTCGATTAAAAGGCAATTAACCCTTCTAGATGCAATCCAATGTGGCTAAGAAGATGCTTAGTACCAAGTGCCCATGTCAGCATGCAAATCGTCATCAAAACCCTTTGATTGGTCAAAGGAATGGCACGTGGACATCAAAAGAAACACACCTAAAATGAGAAAATTGCACTAAAAACAAGTGTAATAAAAGCACAAGAGCTCCAAAGATATGGGATTGACAGCTTGGCAATCCGTGTGCTCACAATCTCATCCAAGGGCCAAGATTGGGTATCTAATGATAGGAAGGAATCAACGTACAAGATCAAAATATGAAGGAGCGTGTAAAAGAGCTTAGAAGATTCTCCTTCTTCCTATAAATAGAGCTCACTCCTCACTCACATCCATCTTTTTTTTTGCTTAAGTAGTTTTTAGTAGCTTTAGAATAATTTTTAGCTTATGCTTATTGTAATGCTTTTAATTTCTGTTTTTCATTAAATGTAATTTCCTTTTCCATATTTTACTTAGTTTTTCATTATTAATAAAAGTCTAAGTTTCTTATTGTGAATTTGAATTTTCATAAGTTTTAGTTTCATACAAAATGGCTAAATAAGCTCTAATGTTTGATAAGCTCTTATTGTTCTTAAGCTACATAAAAGCTCTCTTATAATACTTGAACACTCCATGGAATTGGATGGCTGTTGAGTTTTCAAGTAGGTAATAGTGCTTGAAGGTCAAGTGATAGGATTAGACTAGGTAATTGGAATAAGCTTAAGCTATAAGCTTAAGCTATTGATATAAGCTCTATTGTGAGCATTCCACCTCTGTTTAGCTGAGGTGTAGGTACCATTTCCTTTTCCTTTTTCATTTACTTTGTTGTCATTAAATTTCTAGCTTATCTGTTTACTATTAGCTTTAAACTGCTTATTTCTGTTAAAAGTATCTTATTGTTGTTTATTAAAGATGTTTTATGCTTAATATGTTTATCTGTTGGCTTAGATCTTAGTTTGCACTTTACTTTTATAAAACAGTGAAAAAAAATCTAAAAAATTAGCAGTTACTGTTAGCTTATAGCTTTTGCTTATTTTATAGTATAGATCTGTTCAATAAGTCTGTTTTTACTTTGTCACTATCTGGTATTAAGGTTTGATAGCTTGGAACAAAGATTTATAAGCTGAGAATGAGGTTTTACAGTTTAAAGGGGTGTTTGGCTTATGGCAGTATTAACCTAAGTTAGTACTGTCATAGCCTTTATAGTCTTTTAAATCAATCCTAAACTTCATAATTGAGTTTATAAATCTAAGTTTTAAGGTCCTTGAAGGTTAAATTTGATAGTGATCATGTTTGTGTAATCTGTTAGCATTAGATAAAGTTCAATAGCATTTCTAGCTCAAGTTGTTTCTAAGCTAAATTAGTCTCTTAATTTGCACCAGGTTTTGTTGTTTTTAAGTAGTAGAATCAAAACCTTAAGCCTGCACTTGTTTGATTTGAGATTTGGTGGTCAAATGCATCAGCAGTTAAACAAGCCAAATGTTTTTTTAGCTTAATTTTCAGAGGGTAAATTTAATTGTTAGGGTTTGAAATTAGGTTTATAAGTAGATTGTAGGTTGGATTTAATTTGTTTGAGCTTATTTTGGGTTAAAATGGTTATTTAGTTATCTGTTTTTAAGCTGCAAAGTAGCATTTTGTCTTTTCAAAAAGAAAATTCACTCAGTATATGCTAAGTAAATAAGCAGATTTAATTTAGCTTTTTCATTAATCATTTGATTTTCAAACTTCTTTTAAAAAGCTGTTTTAAAAGCCTTGGAAGCTAAACTTTTCAGTGGTTCAAGTCATTTTTCCATAAGGTACTATTTTCATGCTAAAAATAAGCTCAAAAGTAGCTAGTTAGTCTGTTTGGTTTCCAGTTTGCTTATAAGTGCTTAATTTGATTTTTAGCTAACAGCCTACTCTTTTTGCTTATTAGTTGCTTAGATTTGATTGTTAGATTAGTTATAGGGTGCTTGTAGCTTATTAAGTCCTTGTTTTAGCTTATAAAGTTTCTAGCTTATTAAGTTTTGAAAAAGTAAAAAAAAAAAGTAGTTTATTGTTTTCTGTCAAGTATTAAGCCATTTTCTAGCTTATTTAGTGATTTTCAGAAAAAGTTGTTTTTATTAATTTTGCTTATTTAAATCTGCTTTATAACTTTGTTTGAAAAATTTTGAAAAATAAAAAAAATTTGCAAAAAGCTAGGCCACAGATTCGAACCTGTGACCTAGCCCTCCACACACACTCGTCCCGCAAACACACACACTATCCATCCGCGCCCTTGGGTCTTTTTCAAACTAATCTCCATTTAATTTTCTTTTATACACTTTTTGTTTTCCTTTTTAGTTATAAAAGCCGTAGCTTATTTAGATCTTATTAGGGCTTTTTGTTTCAGCTTATTTTTACCTAGCATTTTTATAAAATCAAGCAAGTTGTTTTACACTTTTAGTAATTTTTCCAGATTTTTAAAGTTACATTTTATATTTTTAATCATTTTTCTTTATTAAAAACTTTAAAAATTCATAAGAAATAGAAAAATAATCAAAAAAATAAAATTCTTTTTTATAAAATTTTCTTTTATCATTTTCTAGGCTTAGGATTAAAATTTACTTTCGCAGGCTTAAAATTTAGTGTACTTACTTATTTGTCGCGTTTTATTAAATTCCCGTTAACGTTTTTTCGTAGTTAGTTTTAATCATACCTTTATTTGCTCACTATTAGGATTTTAGAAAACAACCATCTTCGAACCAATTCAAGTCATTGTCCAAATAACAAACGAGGTCTCAATTTCATAAGTCTTTGGGAAAACGACCCGGTAATCACTTACCGGTTAAACGTAAGATATTTTCGTGTAGATTTTTACTTTAAATCTTTGTCCTCAAGGATTTTTAGTAAATTTATTTATACTTTGATATAATATGCATATATACTTGAAACAACATCAAGTTTTTGGCGCCGCTGCTAGGGATTTGTGATTAAGATTCCTTCGTTTGAATTTGTCGATCGTGATTTGGAGAACCTTTCGTCTTCGAAAGTTACGTCTTTTGAAAGAAAATCAATATATATATATATATATATATAAAGTAAAAAATATATTTTTCTTTTTCTTTTTAGTATAAGTAGAAGTTTAATAAATAAATAAATAAAAAATACAAAAATATTTGCTCTTCCGGATTTTTCAATTTTTATTTTGTTCTCTTAATTACTAAAATACACAATCAATTTAATTCTCTTACTAGAGAATTTGTGAATATTCCATTAATAAGTTCTCGAACTTAAGATTCAAAATTTACCGTCTTGTGTCACTTACGAAAAAGGTGCGCCTCTTTTGTGAAATAAGCTATTAGGAGGGTTGTTCCACGGAACTACGACCCGAAGGGACAAACGTTTTTAAGGCGATTCGCTCTCACTACGTCCCCCGTTTGCAAGTTTCACTTAAGGGAGTTACCCTAAGTTTGTTGATTATTCGGTGAAACAAAAATATTTTTTGTGTATATATTTTCTCTCCTCGTTTGTTTTATTTAGTGCATGCGCACTAGAAATTCCAATTATCCAAATAATTCATCCGTAACCATTCTGAGACGTCGAAAGAGAAGACGTGCTCCAAACGTAGTCGAACCCGAGCTTCTTACTATCATTGAAGTTACACCAATGGCGGAACGAATAATGGAAGAGCTACTCCGTGCACCCACGGAAGTGTATGGAGAAGCTATCGTTTTACCGGAAATTAATGCGGATCATTTTGAGATTAAAACGAATTTGTTACAACTAGTTCAAGCTAGCCCGTTTTACGGTTTTGAGAGGGAAAATCCCCACGCTCATATTAATAGTTTCAAAAGGATTACCTCGACTTTGAAATTTAGGGATGTGCCGAACGATGTGATTAAACTTATGATGTTTCCATATTCGCTCGAGGGGGCCGCTAAAGTTTGGTACGAGAAAGAACCACCTAATTCTATCTTGACTTGGGAGGATCTCGTAACTAAATTTGTGAATCAATTTTTCCCTCCCTCAAAAACCACTCACTTAAAGAATGAAATCTCTCGTTTTACACAAAAATTTGAGGAGACTTTTAGTGAAGCATGGGAATGATTTAAGGAAATGCTTAGAGCTTGTCCTCACCACGGATTTACCAAGTTAACTCAAGTTGATACCTTTTATAACAGTTTAAACGAGAATGATCAAGACTCCTTAAATGCCGCGACAGGTGGAAATCTTTTAAGTAAAACGACTAGAGAGGCTTTGAACATAATTGAGAATAAATCAAAAGTTCGTTATTCACGTAATAAATCGAATGTTTCTAGGATGAATACAACTTCTAGGGAAAGTGTTAGTAAAACGGATGAAAGAATTGATAAGCTTGCGAACCAACTTTCGACCTTAGTTGAGATTGTTTCTAAAAAAGTTGTCACTCCTGCTCCGGTTAAAGCGGTTGAGGAAATTTGTGTTACTTGTAGTGGGCATGATGCTTGGTACAATTGTTCTAATACCGATAACAATCAACCTAGTGTTTGTGCGGCAACGGGTTCTTACAATCAAGTTAACCCTCCAAACCGTGTTAGTAACCAAATGGCACCACCCGGTTTTGCTCCGGTGCAAAACAATGGTCAAAATAGGTATAATCAAAATCAAGGTCAAGGGAATAATTTTAATCGGGGAAACAATTTTCATGGAAATCAAGGTTTTCAAGTTCAAAATAATCATGTTCCAAATTTTCAAAATCAAGGATTTCAAAACCAACCTTTTCAAGTTCCTAATAATCAAGTTCAACAAGAGTTTTCAAATGAGTTTTCAAGTTACAAGAGAACTAATGATCAAATGATGAGAAACATGCAAAATCAAATCAATTCGTTGAAAGGAGAAGTTAAGAATGAAATTCAAAACACGATGAAGACTCAACAAGCCGTCTTGATGAATCAACAAAATGTTTTTCAAACTAACTTGCAAAATATGTTAAGTGGATTCTTTCAAAACCAAGCCTCAACTTCGGGTACTCTTCCGAGTAATACCATTCCAAACCCGAAGGGTGAGATGAAAGCGATCACTACTCGAAGTGGTGTTGCTTACGAGGGACCCTCGATTCCTACTAATCCTTCTCCTAAAAAGGTAGTAGAACGAGAAACCGAGGAGACAACGGATAAGGAGCAAAATAATTTCCAAGGAAGTACTGCTCACATCCCACCTCCTGTTAACCCCAATCCAATTCCAGAACCCGTTGTTTCGAAGACTTTACCTAAGCCGAATATTCCATATCCTTCGAGACGTAATGATCAAAAGTCCCGTGACAAAGCTTCGAATCAAATGGAGAAGATCTTTCAAATCTTTCAAGATTTGCGCTTCGACATTAGCTTCGCGGATGCTTTACTTTTGATGCCAAGATTTTCTCCTACGATTAAGAGTTTGCTCATGAATAAGGAAAAGTTGCTTGAATTAGCTAAGATACCGTTGAACGAGAATTGCTTGCCGATGCTCCTTAAAAAGCTTCCCGAAAAGCTTGGAGATCCCGACAAGTTTCTTATTCCATGTGATTTCCCAAGAATGGATGTATGTCACGCCTTGGCCGATCTTGGCGCGAGCATAAATCTTATGCCTCTTTCCATTTGGAAAAAGCTTTCCCTACCCGAACTTACCCCCACACGAATGACTTTAGAGTTAGCAGATCGATCCATTACTCGTCCTAAAGGAGTCGCTGAAGACGTTTTTGTCAAAGTTAGGAGTTTTCACTTTCCTACCGATTTTGTTGTTGTTGATTTTGAAGCCGATCCTCAAGTTCCTCTCATTTTAGGAAGATCCTTTTTGAGGACTGGCCGTGCCTTAATTGATGTGTACAAAGGAGAGCTTATCTTAAGGGACGGGGATGAACGATTAATTTTTTATGTTAATAAGCATCCTCAAAAGCATGCAAACGAGTCGATTAAAATGATTAATTTCATAGATTTCTCAAGCGAGGATAGTTTTGGAGAAGTTTTAAGATTGAAAAAATTAAATCATTTCTTGAGTGGTAGTACCACTCCGCTTTCTGATTCTAGTGCTAGTCTTACATCTTTTGAGACTAGTGATTCTCTTCTTGAGAAGTTCACCGATGAACTCACTCTTCTTGACCCATTTCCACCGGGAAATAAGGATGTTGATTTTGAAGTCGAACTTAGAGAAATTGAATTATTGCTTAACCATGATCCGTCAACAAATTTTTCACCTACGATTGATCCTAATTCCGAAAGGTTCACCGACGAACCTGCTCCAGCTTGTTTACCTCCACCGGGAGATGACGATGATGATGAATCATTTCTTAAGGAGGATGTTCACGAAGAAAATTTTCAAGTTTATTCAAACCCTCTATTTGAATTTGATGACAATTACAACTCTAGTGACATTAATCCTTTTTTTAAAGAGATATTAGAGGATGTCTAGAGCAAGGACTTCAATGTTTCTAATTTTGATGGACCAGTTTTACTTAACACACCTCTTTTTGATGAGGATGAATGTTTCGACCCAGGAGGCGATAATGATGAGATCGATGCTTTTCTAGCTATCAAAAATTCTACGTATATTGAGGAAGGATATTATGACTCGGATAGAGACGTATTCTATGTTGAGAGATTGCTTATTGATGACACCACCCATAATCTATTTCCCGAGGTGTTATTCGATCACGAACCACAATGCTTAAAGGATGAATCCGAACTTAATACTTTGAAAAATATGGTTAAAGTTTTTGATCCCGGGATCTGGGAGAAAACTTTTTCTCCATCGTGTGTGAGATTATCATTTAAGGACCACCATTATCTTTTCTTCACAATTGTTGTCCAAATCCTTTTAACTCATCATGTGAACTTTCTTTTCTCCTTCGGGAGTGAAGACACCATTTTTGACCCCGGCATCTTCGCTTTTCATTTTTCTTCTCAAGAGACGATGGCATTTGAAAATCAAATGCAAGTTTGCTTTTCCACTTGTTTCATCTCCAAGGACGAATGAATTCGGGGATCGAGTCAAGCTATGTGACTCGGTTACCAAAAACAAAGCGCTTTGTGGGAGGCACCCCATGCTTATCCATTTTTCTTCTTTCTTATTTCTAATGTGATGTGAGGAGGCTTGTGCTCTTCCGATTCTTGTTGTTTGTGCTTGTGATTGTTTGTAGGATTGACTCGAAATTTTTGCTTGCCATTAGTTTGGGGAAATCTGATATCCTAGATTATTATTGACTAACATTTATCTTGTAGCATACTTGATAAACGGCTTGAGATTTTTGTGATACTTTTTCCATGCTTGGATTATGCATTCGACTTTTTGAGTTCTAGTATGGGGTTTTAAGTCTTAGACTAGGAAACATTGAGGACAATGTTTAATTTTAGTATGGGGTAGTATATCTTCGATATGATCTTACCTACCTTTGCCCGTTGTTCTCACGTACCCCGTTTTCCCACAAAAATTTTAAATTTTTAAGTCTTAATATCTAGTTTATTGTTCATATATATATATAAAATAAAATAAATAAAAAAAAGTTGAAAAATAGAAAATAGTTGACACGAATGTAGGTTTTCCGTTGGTGAGAACGAAAAGTAAATTTTGACCCGACCGGTTTTATATCTTAGCTTTCTCCTTAACTGTAAATAGATTGATTTTGCTAATCTTTTATACAAGGAGCTATAAAACGCAAGTCTAGCTTAAAAAAGTCAAGACTTTGCAAGTTCCCATAATTGATTTTAAATATGCGAAGTTCGATTTATTAGGCTAAGTATTCACGAGTTTCTTTATTAGAAATTTTAAATTGTGAAGAACAAGAGATGATAGAGTAGAGTATAAGTTTTGATGCTAAACATAAAATAGTTGGATTTTTTTAAGGCTCATAAAGGTTAATTGTGGCTTTTTGCTCCCATCAGCTTAATAAACGTTATATAAGTGTTAAATAAATAAAGTTTCTTTGGTTTTTGCGATTCTTAGTTTAGATCACTTCGTAGAGATTCATTCTGGTGAAAGTAAGGTACACATCGAGGTTTTGTCAAGTGTTGTGGAGAAATAGACTCCTGGACCATGGTCGGCTCGCATACCGATGTGTTAGTTGTTAAAAGACCACAGGACTTGAAATTTGGCTATCATAATAATAATTATGTAAGGTACACATCGAGGTTTTGTCAAGTGTTGTGGAGAAATAGACTCCTGGACCATGGTCGGCTGGCATACCGATGTGGCAGTTGTTAAAAGACCACAAGACTTGAAATTTGGCTATCATAATAATAATTATGTAATAAACCGAAGCCGAAATAAGACTTCTGGATCATGGTCGGCTCGCATACCGATGTGACAGTCATTTAAAGGGTGGAGGTAATAATAATAATAATAAAAACTGTGGGCTGATAAAAGTTTACTGCCTCTTGCCGGCTCACAACCGATGTTGCAGCCTTCTAAAAGGTCAAGGAAATTACCGAGGTCGAAATATGTTTGCTGCATCTTGCCGGCTCACAACCGATGTTGCAGCCTTCTAAAAGGTCAAGGAAATTACCGAGGTCGAAATATGTTTGCTGCATCTTGCCGGCTCACAACCGATGTTGCAGCCTTCTAAAGGACCGAGGTTTAATAATGTTGCTATAATAATAATAAGAATAAGAATAAAGCCAAATTTTGACTTCGGGGTTATCTAAATAAAGCCTTCGTCTCTGGACTCGTAGTTGAGTTGTTGCGGATGAAATAAAAAGGATAACCCCTAAATCATGTGAAATTAGAACCTTAATGTGGACCTTATTCTCACCATATCGTCTCTTTAGGAAAGGATTTCAAACTATTAATAGTCTAAACCGGGTTTACTTTATTAATAAGGACATAATTTATTTGTCACCAATAATAATAATAAAATCTTTAGAGGAAATTAGGAATAAGGGAGGAAAAGTAAGTACACAATTAGCTTTTATGAGTAGTGTTAGCATCATAACTTGTATTTTACAATGATCTTATTTTTAAGCTTGGTTTGGAGAGGTGAAAGTCGGGGACGATGAATTTATCCATTTGGACACTTTTTGTGCTCTTTGTTCTGTGATCCTAAAAGTTATCAATGAATAATGAAAGCAATACATTATGTCACACATGAATAAGTTGTAAGTTGTAAATTATGAAAATCATAAAAAAAATATTTGAAAAATGGGAAAAAGGGGTGTTTTAAAACTTGTGATTTCTTAACTCTCCCCACAAAAGACTTTGCTACTTTTCAAAGGATTAGTTTGGGGAAGTTTTGAGGTATTTGGTTTTAGAGCATATAATATTGCGTGAGGACACGGCAATCACTTAGTTTGGGGAATTTTGATATGTGAGAAATCACATATCCTTTTTATACCAAAAATGGCCCTAAAATGATCAAATTGTGCAAATTATGCTTGTATATTGCTTGTTTTGTCATTTGTGATGTGTAGGTACGGATATTGCAAAAATCACAAGAAAACGGTCAAAACCGGACAAACACGAACACGGGAACGGATAGAGTGCACAAGAGCCGGGAGTTTCTAGCAAAGGTCAACAAAGTCAACCTTGGTCAACCCACAAAAAGACAAAACCTTGAAAATACCCAAATGAGCCTTAATGTTAAATCAATCTCACCATAAGTCCTTAAATACATAACACCGTTAGTCCTTTAATTCTTATGACTAACGGTCGTTAAGTGTATAACTTTAACCCTTTTTAACTTTTAACCCAAGCCCAAAACAAACACCGGCCCAATACCCTTTAAAAACTACCCGAACCCAAAGTCAAAACTCGTTTAAACCGGGTCAAACACAAAAACGTATAAAAAGAAAAAGGGCGCGAATGGGTGTTACTATTCACCCATCATCCCAATTTACCCAGCTTCCATTTTAACTCGATTAAAAGGTAATTAACCCTTCTAGATGCAATCCAATGTGGCTAAGAAGATGCTTAGTACCAAGTGCCCTTGTCAGCAAGCAAATCGTCATCAAAACCCTTTGATTGGTCAAAGGAATGGCACGTGGACATCAAAAGAACACACCTGAAATGAGAAAATTGCACTAAAAACAAGTGTAATAAAAGCACAAGAAGAATGTAGAAGATCACCCTAGGAACAATAAATCTAATTTGAAACACATGAATCGTGTTGATTCTAGTATTAGCTATAAGCGTACAGTAATTAATTTGAATTCTGACTCTCTGTGCAAGACATGTAATCAATGCTTAATTTATACAAAACATGATGTGTGTGTTGCTAAATATCTTAATTCTGTGAATGCATCCCTCTCTGTTAAAAATGTTATGAGCGCAGTAAGGCAAGTTTGGAAAGCAACAGGTAAATTGTTTACTAATGTTAGTTATCAATGAAAGCCCACTAGAAAGAAATTCACTTTAGGAGTTCAGTGCCCTTTAACTAGGTTGACTAAATCCAAAGTAATGCTTGTAATGAAACTTGAAAACGTTAGTACTAGTGAAACTGTGATCCCTGAGAGATTTTGTAATACTTCTCAGAAACCATTAACTAGATACCAACATAAAAACAAACAGGAAAAGGCAACTTCTACTGGCATCCCTACTATAGCTGAGACACAGACAACTGATTCTTCTGTGAAATATACTGCTGTTTCTTCTAACCAACAGGACCCCAACCGAAATTGGGGATCCAATATTCCAAACTCTCCATCCTCGTCTATTTTCAAATGCAGGTCGTACATATCGTCCTTTGGTATTTGGATTAAGGCTGCTTAAAATATATGACGAGTGTTGGTTCCAATTGAATGGATCTTGTTATCTTAGATAGATCTAAAACAACTAGATTA
This sequence comes from Tanacetum coccineum, assembly GCA_026074375.1. Classification (NCBI taxonomy): domain Eukaryota; kingdom Viridiplantae; phylum Streptophyta; class Magnoliopsida; order Asterales; family Asteraceae; genus Tanacetum; species Tanacetum coccineum. The sequence continues at coordinate 49,823 of BQNB010015595.1, forward strand.
GAAACCTTATGGAATATATATAAAGATTATGCGGAACTAATCTTTATATATTTAGAAGAAACAATAAAACAGTAAACACAAGAACTTTCACAAAGCTTTCAATATATTGAGCAAACCACAAAACAACTATATGTTTTGCCTTGCAATGAAAGACTCTAACTATTATCTGAATTGGACGACTATGAAAGTATATGAAAAGAGATACGTCTAACTATGCCGTAGGGTTCCTTTTATACACTAAGGAAAACCCTAATAGGCTTACAAAACATGTTAGGAGATTATGCAGAGATCATGCATATCTATTCCTAATTTATCTCATACATATCTCATAAGCAGCACTAATATACTAACTAATAGTACTAACTATATACTGACAATACTAACATTGTACTAACAATACTAACTATATACTGACAGTACTAACATTATTAAGTCCTTCAGCAGCATTATCTTGTAGAAGCTCTTAGTTCCCAACAAGAATTTCCTAACAATCCCTCCCCGTTTTTATTTTGATTTTGTGTGTGTTTTTTTTTTTTTTTTTTTCTTATTTATTTATTATCTAAACTTATATTTACTTCAAATCTTAAGTTTTCTGAATTAAAGGCTCTTTGATTTTTGAGAGGATTCCTTTTTCAAACCCCTAAACTTTAGCTTCCATTCCTGTTAGCTTTCAAAAATTCTTCATAACTAACTCTGTTCTGGAATTTGAGATTTGATAACTTTATAAGCTCATGTGCCATAGTACTTTCTCTTTGCTTCAATCTTCAAGTTGAATCCCTTCGCCCAGATTTCCCTCTTTAGTAGATACTTCTTTTCTACTAACATGTTGATCTGTATTGATGTACCATCTAAAAAATAAAGAGTGAACACCACTGTATTCATGCAATTTCCATCTCAGTAACTCCCAATATTGTTGATTCAACCATATGTCATCTTCTTCATTCGGATCAAATATCATCCTAAGATCTCCCCATAGATCTAAATCATGACCTTCAAGTGGATGATCTTTAAATCTTTCTTGAACCAAGCTGTAGAGTTGACTTAAATCTTGTCTATCAAGTCTTCTTAACAATGCTTGAATGTCTCCATGAAAGCTTGAACTTCCATCTGCTCTTGTAATTTTGCAGACTTCAGAATCTTTTGCTTCTGTCATTCCCAGCAAGATATATTCCCAATTTACAATATTATGTTTGTCGCAAAACTCCAAATTTTCCATTTTGATGAATGAAAAGTTGATTAATAATCTGGAATTTTGTGAGAAGTAAAAGATTTGAGCTTATCATGAAACCTTATAAGCTAGGTTGTTGGCAGAAATATCTCAACGGCTCTTAAATTAATTTTGTTATGGCTCAAACAGTACTAACGATCACTTAGCAGTACTAAGTTTGGTCTAACAGTACTAACTTAAACCTAACAGTACTAACTTCTCTCAGTAGTAGAAATATATCCCCAGCAGTACAAACTTAACACTAGCAGTATTAAGCTTATACTTAGCAGTATTAACACCAAGCATAACTTCTTGTACTCTTCTTCAAATATAGACCTGCTCATAGTTCATACCTTTGAAGTTTGTCATACTCCTCTCATGCATTTTCTGTTTCTTCCATCCTCCCCTGTTTGACAGAATCCTCTGAAATCAAATACTCTTCTGCATCTGAAATTATAACATGAGCTTGTCTTCTAATCTTTTGACTTTCTTCATCAACATTGTTAAAGTCTAAGCATGAGACTCCTTAGACTATTTAAGAGCATTTTCCAAAATGGTAACTTTATCAATCAATTTGGTACACAAATTCATCAATTTTATAAGTTTTAGACTGACCTCTCCACTTCCAAGTGTGTAACCTTTTAAGAGAGGTAGATCATTAGACTTATAGTTTTTGGCAAACTACCAACCATAAACGGATTTAATGACTCTTTACCTGTTGCCGTTTGCCCTGGAGTAGCCAATGCTTCATTGCAATAATATGGTGCATTGATAACCATATAGTTTTTAGCAAACTATCAGCTATCAACAGATTTGATTTGTCTTTACCAGAAACTGTTTGATCCTGGACTAGCCAACTATTTACTGTGAAGCAAGGAAAGTTAAGAACCATACAATTTTTGGAAAATTGTCAACCATAAACGGATTTGAGAAGTCTTTACCAAAAGTCGTTTGCTTATGGACTAGCCAGTTCTTATGCCTATTAAGCATGGTGAACTAATGACTATTTGTTGTTTGGTATTTAAACCAGCACTAAACGACCATTCATTCTTTCATCAAAGACCTCCCCTCAAATCCAACTATACATCTTTTTATAACCTGCAAATGTTAAACTAAAACATAGAAAATACAACAGCAATACTAACATAGCAGTATCAAGTATAATTAGCAGAACTAACTATACTTGTCACAAGAGAATTAATTTCTCTTGGGAACCCAAGCCATTACTGACTTTATTCTACCTGTTGGATCAACATAGTTAAATTGCTTATGAATACATGATACTGTATTCTTGTAGACATGATTTATCATCTTTATTTTAGGTCTCCATGCCCAGTATGTTGTAGGCTTAACAGCATTTATCCCTTGTTCCCCAACAGCACTTGTCATTCTTTTTCCTTTAACAGTATTAACAGAAATTACCTTAGCAGTATTAACTTTGTTATTTAAATTTCTATTTTTAAGTGTTGTTTGTTGGTAAAAAGGTCTTCTTAATGGTGAATGTGACTTTTGAAAAGCATTTGTCCTTGGTTTGGCAACATTTACAGAGGGTACAGCAGTATTGAATGACCTAGCAGCACTAACTGGTGCTGTAGTTCTTGAAAAGCTTTGCCTAGCAGTACTAAATGGTACTAGGCCAGACTTGGTTAAAACTGCTGTTGGAGCAAAATTCCTTCTAGAATTAGAAAAATTTTGATGATTGACCCTCATTGCATTAGTCCAAACTGGTCTAACTTCCCTTTGACCAGTTCCCTTTTTCACATTGTTCAAAACAGGTTTTTGTACCATCCTTTTATCATGAAAATCACAGTCTTTAATTAGATGATTAAAACTCCCACACACAAAACAAGCTTTTGGTGTAAACTGAAATCCAACTCCTAATTTTTTAGGCATTGGGGTATTCCAGCTTGTACTGTTGTTCCTAGGGTTTTGACTAACTTTCCTAGGTTGATCAGCTTGCTTAGGTTTTTGAACATTAAGAGATTCTAACACAACAGTCTCATCTTCATCACAATCAGAAACCCAATCTTCAATTATTGGAGCATCTGAAGTTTTCTTAACTTCTTTAGAGACATTTTCACTAGCACCCTTATTTACCTTAACACCATATCCTTCAAATTCAGGCTGTTTAAATTTCTCAAGTCCTGAGTTTGATAAATCAATACTAGGAGGTGCAAACAAGCCTATAAGTGGAGGGGGAATAGCATTATATCTTAGACCCTTCTTATTGTTACCAGATATTTAATTTCCAATCAATTGATCCAGACTTTTAGAGGCCTTTTCAAAGTTGTGAATTTTAAACTGATTATCCTCTTTTTCTTTCTTAAGTCTTTCTACCTGTTTCTTAAGAGCATTAATATCTGATTCATTAAATGAGGCATCTCTTTTAAGAACAACAATCTGATCATAAAGCATACTTTCATTTTTCTTATAAAAGACCAGTTGTTCTTCTACTGAAGCTAAACCTTTTTTATAGCTATCTAAATCAGATTCAGACTTATTAAGCTCTATTCTCAACTTATCATACTTAGACTTAAGATCTTTAAAAATTTTAAGACAAGTTTTAGAGCAAGTTTTGTTATTTTGTACCTTAGAGTCAGAGAAAGCCATAAGTGCAAAGTTGGTAGAAGCGTCCTCATCTGCCATGTAGCTCCAATCAAATACAGTCTCATCTATAGCTAACATAGCTTTGGAAGAAGATTCTTCCACATTCACTGTTCTTCTTGAGCTATCTTGACTTCTGCTCCGGTTCTCTTGACTCCTAGGATTTCTGCACTCTCTAGCAAAATGTCCCAACTTATGACAATTGAAACATTCCACCTTTTTCTTGTCATAACCAGCAGTATCACTTCCATTGATGATAATCTTTTTACCAGTTCTCTGATAAAACTTTCTTGCTTTCATACTTAGCAATGCCAATTGCCACTTTAAATCCATTTCATCAAGATCATCTTCATGGATTTGCTCTAGGTCTTCATGAACAACTTGAGACCCATTGGGTTGAGTGGCCAGATAATCATATACTATGGCATCACTGAGACAAGCAGTACTATTATTAGTGCTAGCAATACTAACAGGAGTACTACCAGTACTAACATGAACATTAGCAGTATTAACATCATTTGTACTGCTATGACCTGAGAGAAAGGCCAAATTCTGAGAGCCTGAGTTTGAGCTAGAGATTACACTTCTTTTGACTTCTGGTTCAACAATCTTAAAATTGTTGTAAAGATCATCAAAACTTATTGAGCCCAGATCTGATTTGTTCCTCCAGACCACAACATGCATACCCCATTCAGTAGGAAGACTTCTTAAGAATTTCAGGTTAAGTTCTTCTGGAGTGATGATTTCACCTAAGATAGTTAACTGGCTTACAATTTTCTGAAGCCTATTAAAGATAGAGTCAAGTGACTCTGAGCTAGAAGCATTGAAGGTTTCATACATCTGCTTTAAGAGTGTCTTTTGAGTCTTCTTGGTGGCTTCATTACCACCAAATCTTGCTTCTATGGCTTTAAATAAAGACTTGGCATCCTTGTGTTTATTGAAAGTAAGTAGATGCTCACTTGGAAGTGTCATCATCAGGATGCTTCGGGCTTTAAGATCATTCTTCTTTAGGATCTTCTGTTCAGCAGTAACAGCACCAGGTATTATCATAGTAGATGTACCATCTTTATTTGTAGTGGTTCGAGCTTCTGGCTTGAAAGAGTTGCCTTCCTTTATGATCTCCCAGAGAGCATAATCTTGAAGTTGAATAAATGACTCTATTCTGAGTCTCCATGTGTAATATTCACCTTGCTTGAGAAGTGGCAGTTTTGCAAGAGAATTGTTTTGGGTATTTTCTAGATCCATGGTTTTTGATATTGGGAATGAATAGAGAGTTGGATCTAGTTTGTTTCTTCTAAATCAAGGTTTCAGAACACCTGCTTTGATACCACTTGTTGGTTCCAATTGAATGGATCTTGTTATCTTAGATAGATCTAATACAACTAGATTAGAAACCTTATTGAATATATATAAAGATTATGAGAAACTAATCTTTATATATTTAGAATAAACAATAAAACAGTAAACACAAGAACTTTCTCAAAGCTTTCAATATATTGAGCAAACCACAAAACAACTATATGTTTTGCCTTACAATGAAAGACTCTAACTATTATCTGAATTGGACGACTATGAAAGTATATGAAAAGAGATATGTCTAACTATTCCGTAGGGTTCCTTTTATACACTAAGGAAAATCCTAATAGGCTTGCAAAACGCGTTAGGAGATTATGCAGAGATCATGCATATCTATTCTCAATTTATCTCATACATATCTCATAAGCAGCACTAATATACTAACTAACAGTACTAACTATATACTGACAGTACTAACATTATTAAGTCCTTCAACAACATTATCTTGTAGAAGCTCTTAATTCCCAACAACGAGGAATCGCTCACGGCTCATGAATTTCGTGAAAAAGTTCATCGGGACAGTTAGATTCGGGAATGATCATTTTGGTGCTATCATGGGCAATTTTGTGATTGGTGACAGTGTGATCTCCAATGTATACTATGTGGAAGGACTTGGACACAATCTCTTTTCTGTAGGGCAATTTTGTGATTCAGACCTTGAAGTTGCATTCAGAAAGCATTTGTGTTACGTTAAAACTGAAGATGGTGTGGACTTACTTAAAGGTTCTCGGGGCTCAAATCTGTACACTATCTCTGTTGAAGACATGATGAAGTCCTCTCCCATCTGCTTATTGTCAAAATCCTCAAAGAACAATTCATGGTTGTGGCATCGTTGGTTAAACTATTTGAACTTTAGTACCATCAATGATCTTGCTAGAAAAGATTTGGTAAGAGGCTTACCAAGATTGAAGTTTGAGAAAGACCATCTTTGCTTGGCTTGTCAACTAGGAAAGAGCAAGAAGTATACCCACAAACCCAAATCCGAAAACTTCATTATGGAAGTTCTACATACCCTTCACATGGATTTATGAAGACCAATGCGAGTGCAGAGTATTAATGGGAAGAAATATATTTTGGTAATCGTGGATGATTATTCACGATTTACGTAGGTTAAGTTTTTGAGATCCAAAGATGAAACTCCAGAGTTCGTCATCAAATTTCTAAAGCAAATACAAGTCGGTCTTAACAAAACTGTCAGATACATCCGAACAGACAATGGCACAGAATTTGTTAATCAAGTTCTTATTGATTACTATGAAAATTTCGGCATTTTTCACCAAAAATCTGTTTCGAGAACTCTTCAGCAGAACGACGTTGTCGAAAGATGGAATCGAACTCTTGTGGAAACTGTTCGGACAATGCTGATATTTTTAAAAGCTCTGATGTTTCTATGGGCAGAAGCTGTTGCTACTGCTTGCTACACCCAAAATAGATCCTTAATTCATACTCGTCATAACAAAACCCCATATGAGCTTGTGCATGATAAGAAACCTGATCTTAAATTTCTCCAAGTTTTTTGTGCTCTTTGTTACCCTACAAATGACAGCGAAGATCTTAGAAAATTGAAAGCAACAACAGATATTAGGATTTTCATTGGTTATGCTCCTAATAGAAAGGGTTATCAAATCTACAACAAAAGAACTCGACAAATCATGGAAACAATTCACATGCAATTTGATGAGCTGACTGAGCCCATGGCTCCTGTGCACATCAGTACAGGACCCGAGCCTATTTTGTTGACGCTTGGACAAATCAGTTCAGGGCACGTACCAGATCCTGTCCCTGCAGCTCCTTATGTACCACCAACCAATAAAGATTTGGAGATTTTATTCCAACCGATGTTCGATGAGTACCTAGAATCCCCTAATGTTGAAAGACTGGTACCTCCTGCTCCTGCAGCTCAAGTTCCAGTTGTTTCAGCCGGTACACCTTCTTCTACAACCATTGATCAAGATGCACCGTCCATAAGTTATTCACCGTCATCCTGCATTGTACAACCTCCTATCTCACATCAAGGTGTTGCAACTAGACCCACCATCGAAGACAATCCTTTTGCTCAAGCTGACAACGCTCCTTTTGTAAATGTGTTTGCTCCAGAACCTAGTTCTGATGAGTCATCATCTGGGGATGCTAGTTTAGCTGAATTGACACAAGTTACTCAACCACATAATCATCTCGGAAAATAGTCCAAGGATCACCCACTGAATAATGTAATCGGTAATCATTCTCGTCTAGTATCTACAAGAAAATAGTTAGCTACAGATGCCTTGTGGTGCCTTTACAATTCTGTACTATCAAAAGTCGAACCCAAGAATGTTAAGACTGCTATAGATGAAGCTTGTTGGTTTGAAGCTATGCAAGAAGAAATCCACGAATTTGATCGGCTTCAAGTATGGGAATTAGTTCTAAAACCAGACTGTGTTATGATAATCGCTCTCAAGTGGATTTAGAAAGTAAAGCTTGATGAGTATGGTAATGTTTTGAAGAACAAGGCACGGTTAGTAGCGAAGGGATATCGACAAGAGGAGGGTATCGATTTTGAGGAATCATTTGCATTGGTTGCACGGATAGAGGCTGTCAGAATCTTTATTGCAAATGCCTCTAGCAAAAACATAATCATCTACCAGATGGATGTCAAGACTGTATTCTTCAATGGCGAGCTGAAAGAAGAAGTCTACGTCAGTCAACCCGAGGGCTTTGTTGATACAGATCACCCAACACACGTTTATCGTATGAAGAAGGCTCTTTATGGTCTAAACCAGGCTCTAAGGGCGTGGTATAACACATTATCAAGGCTTCTTTATGATAACAAGTTCTCCAAGGGTATGGTGGATCCTACGTTATTTACCCAAAAAACAGGCAAAATATTCTTCTTGTTTAAATTTATGTAGATGATATCATATTTGCCTTGACAGATCCTAAAGTTTGTGACATATTTTCCAAAGAGATGAGTTCAAAATTTTAGATGTCAATGATGGGGAAAATATCATTTTTCTTAGGATTACAAGTTTCACAAAGTCTTGGAGGCATCTTCATTAATCAATTAAAATATGCTCTCGAAATTTTAACTAAATATGGAATGGATAAGTCTGACCCTGTAGAAAAACCAATGGTTGATAAATCAAAAATAGATGAGGACCCCTTAGGGATTCCGATTGACCAGACTCGGTTTCGAGGTATGGTCGGCTCATTAATGTACCTTATTGCCAGTAGACCAAATATGGTATTCGCGTGTGTATGTGTGCTAGGTATCAGGCTAAGCCTACCAAAAAGCACCTTGAGGCAATTAAGCGATCTTTCGGTACCTACGAGGCACCATTAACTAGGGTCTTTGGTATCTGAAGAACACCACTATGGCACTAACGGCCTATGCAGACGCTGACCATGCAGGTTGTCAAGACACAAGGAGAAGTACGTCGGGAAGTGCTTAGTTTCTTAGAGACAAATTAGTGAGTTGGTCATCGAAGAAGAAGAAAAGCATTGTTATCTCAACCACAAAGGCTGAATACATTGCCATGTCTGGATGCTGTGCTGAGATACTTTGGATGAGGTCACAGCTAACGGACTACGGCTTTGCATTCAATAATATACCTCTATATTATGACAATAAAAGTGCAATCGCCCTCTGCTGCAACAATGTCCAGCACTCCCGGTCAAAGCACATCGACATACGTCACCATTTTATCAGAGAGTAAGTAGAGAATAGCGTGGTTGAACTTTACTTTGTGACAATGGATTATCAGCTTGCGGACATATTCACTGAGGCATTGCCAAGAGAGCGGTTCGAATTTCTACTCCCGCGACTTGGAATGAAGAGTATGTCCCTAGAAACCCTTAAACGTCTTCAAGACGGGGAGGATAAGTAAAGGATGGTCTTCCTGTATCCTATGTATATATTTAAAAATAAAAAGAAAAATATAAAAATATAAAACCTGCAAAAACCATAAAAATCAAAAAAATCAAAAAATAGAAAATACCAAAAATATTTTTAAGTCATGTCTTCTGAAAATCGATAATATTTACGGACCTAAAAATGTCATTCAATAATGACACAGGTCTTTAAATAAAGTTCGAGCAGAAGTTCAAACCTTTTAAAACATGTCTTCATGGCTTGCAGTTATTTCAGACTGCAACCCGCTTTTCAATCTGAGGAATGCATGTCGCCAAAAAGACAATTGTTCCTAACAACGGGTAATTAATTTTTCTCGGGCATGGATTACTTTATATCCATGCATCATAAGAATAATGTACGTTTCAGTGCATTTTTCTTCTTACGGAAGAGAAGTCTTCTTTTTTCATAACCAAATAATTTTTTCTTCATTGATTCTTCAAAATTATTTGTGTTAAACACGGTGGGAAAATGTTGTTGAAAATTAATCAGTTCAGGCTTTTATAATAATTTTTTTGCAACTCAAACAATGACTACAACTCTTTAAATAGAAAACGGGTCATTGTTTGAGGGTGAGAGTGATTTCAAAATTTAGTTCATCAAACGGGTTTCTAAAACATCACAAAATTCAGGTAAAAGGTTTTTGTATATGAAAAGGGGATATAATTTGAGGGGGAGTTAATTAATTTTAACTCAAAGGTCCAAAGTGTCATTAGTTAGAAAGTATAGGGACTTATGTGCAATGTGCTAATTGTTTCTTTACTTTATTAAACTACAGGGACCATTTGTGTCATTCACTGAACCTATGTTAACCTCAAAACTACTTAAAACCGAAAATAAATGAAGTTAGAAACCTCAGGGACTAAAACTGCCAAATCCCAAATTAAGAGTAAAAAAGGTTAGCGGTTTGCGTTTTTGGTCAAACCTCTACATTTTTAGTCAAAGATAAAAACACCCACTCCATCCCTCGCAAACTGCTATATAGATCGCCACTATTTGAGTTTCGATTTCCAGTGATTCTCTTGCATATGTATCTCTAAATCTTTGTTCTATATCATTCTTTGATACTGCATTTAAAAGGAATCATTCTAAAACACACTTAAATGAGATCAATCACTAGGTTCGACCTAGTTTTTCGTCATTAATTAAAATTTTGTTTAGAAATTGTAATTTGTGGCTGGGATAGGTGCGTATAGGGTTATAAAACACTCAATCATCATTGGTTTAGTATAGATCTAACACATTTAGATGATTAGATCATTTATTCATTTAGTTGTTGATCGAATCTCTGTGGAGTGTTTGGTAATGTGTTTTTATTGCTGGGATTTGCTTATTAGGATTAGATAATGTTAGATTTATGTCCATTTATGAACCCTGATCTTGTGAATGGCTGATTTAATAATTTCATGTATAGTTTGACTTTCAAAAGTCAATGGCAGTTTGCTGTTGTTGTAATCGGCTGTTGTATGCTTGTGTATGTTAGTATAAAGTCTCTTTAGAAGATCAAAGCATGTTTGCATGTCCCCCTTAAGTTTCAAATGGCCTTCGTGTTTCAAATTGGAAGTGTAAAGATTGATTTTGATGTAATGTGGATATTTAGAATGTCAAAATTAATTTCATGGAACTAAAACTAGATTTAGGATGCCTTGGATTGTGTTTGGAATAGCCAAAATGTAAGAAAGTTGAATTCAGGTTTATTTTTCTTCATGGCGGTTTGCCAGATTCTTGATAGCGGTTTGCACAAAAATCTAGGTAGCGGTTTGGTTGTTACTCCATGTAGCGGTTTACTAGATATTTTATGCAGCGGTTTGCCCTATATTTGAATGTAGCGGTTTGATATATTTATTTAATATTTTAAAAGCAGGGAAACCGCTACGTGATAGCGGTTTGATGAAGATTATTTTTATTATTAAATATTCAAACAACTATTTCGAATTTTTCTTAAAGGGTAGCGGTTTGATTAAATCGAGTAAAATATTCATAGTGGTTTGGTCATAGTGGGTTGATTTAATCAATTAAAATATTGATAGCGGTTTGGTCATAGCGGTTTTGATTTAATTGATTAAAATATTCATAGCGTTTTGATAGATTCTCCACATGGCGATTTGTTCAAATCACTTCATAGCGGTTTGATCATATCACCTCATAGCGGTTTGATCAAACCACTTCATAACGATTTGTCAGGCTTGCCTCGTAGCGGTTTGCTCAATCCACCTCTTAGCGATTTGATTATCAAACCGGATAGTTTGGTTCCATGTAGGTAGCGGTTTGGGCCAGACTTCCAAAGTTTTAGCCCATTAATCCCAATACCCTCTTTAAGCCCAATCCAAAGGCCCAATTACCCAGTTAACTCCTATCCGGGCCTTGTTAACTTGTGATTGAGTTCAACAGATATCTTCTGGACCTATGACCAAAGTTTACTTACGTTGACTTCTTGTTTGACCCAAGTCAATGACCATCGACTCAATGTGAAATATTCCATCATACTTGATTTAATCACACCTTAATTAAACAAAGCATGTCAAGCACCAAGACTAATATTCTCATCTATTAAATATATGTCATGTCTGCCTATTATTGTTGATACACTTGTGTAGATAACATAGCTAATGAGAATGTTCCCGCTCGTGCTCCCACAAGATCTGACGATCAAATACTACCATTTAATGCATGGGTGCCCATTGGAAAGAGTAATTATGTCTTGGATCTTTAAAAGAAGCAAAGGAACCTAATATTTCAGATTTCTGTTGATATTCTGCAAAATACAAACTTCTTCAGAGCATTCACTGCCTTAGCTTCTGTTCCAGCTATCTACATTCAACAGTTTTGGAATACCCTTACTCAGGAGGCAAAGACTGGAGTTTACCGTTTTCAGTTGGATAAAGACTGGTTCATACTGAATGCAAGTCTTCTAAGGGAAGCTTTAGATATAACTCCCATTGATCAAGCTCATCAGTTTGAGTCACCTCCTTTGGGTGATGCAACCATGGACTTTTTGAATGCGCTGGCTATCCAAAGGAAATCCACTTTGTATCTAGGATGGCTGTAAACAACCAATATCAGCCTTGGAGAGCTATTTTGTCAATGATCAACCAATGTCTCACAGGCAAGACTTCTGGATTTGATAGGCCCAGATATCCAGTTCTTCAGATGCTTTGGGGTATTATTACCCGTACAAATGTTGACTATGCTGAACTCATGTGGGAAGAATTTGTACAAGCTATCCAGACTTTTCTCGCTTATAAAGCCAATCTGGGCATTGCTACTAAAAAGGACAAGAAAATTAAACCTTATGTTATTCCTTATTATCGGTTTACAAAGTTAATCATCTGCTATTTGGGGAGAAAACATAATATTAACCAAAGGTCTGGGTCTCTATTTAACATGGCAGAAGATGATCACCGTCTTGGAAATCTCAAGTTCGTCCCCAAAGGCGAAGAAGATGAAGTATTTGGAATGCAAATTCCTAAGGATCTGATCACTGACAATATTAGGAACGCATCTTACTACAACGCTTACTTGGAAATGGTTGGAAAGCATGATCATAAAATTGTAGATGAAGAGGGAGGAAAGAAGAAGTCATCAACTAAAGCCAATCAGTCTAAGAAGCATGCAACTGCTAAGCAACCCAAGCCAGTGTCTTCTAAGCAATCCAAACCTGCACCTGCTAAACAGCTAAAGCCTGTGAAAGAGAAATCCATAAAGCCTTCTCCCGTAAAGAAAGCCAGCAAAGGTAAAGTGAGGAAAGTACGAAAAGGAAAGAGTTCTCTCTAGCTTGTTGATGAACCTAATGAAGAACAAGCTCATCCTGAACCTCAAGGTAAAGAGGTAGATTATGATCTTCAGCGAGGGATTTAGATGAGCCTGGAATCCTTTCAACCACCCATCGGCGAAGTGGCTTTTCATGAACCTGCCTTAGGTATCACTCATAAACTCCCTACTGTTGAAGGTAGAGGGAAAGGTATTGCTACAGATGAACAAGTTCCACAATCTCTATTAGAACTGCAAACACCTAAGAAGACAAGTACCACGGATCAGTACATCTTTCAGAGGCAGATCTCATTGACTAAAGAAGCATCTACTAGGCCCTCTGCAGAACCTGAGGATGATACATCAGCTAATATAGTCCATGATACTCTGTCTCCCACAGATTCATAAACAGGTGCTGAAACTGATAAGACAAACAGTGAAGGAGATACTGAGATCCTGAATATTGGTGAAGAACAAGGAGAAGATGTGGCTAACAAGGTAGATCTAGAGGAAAAGACTGCTGAAATTGATGAAGTCCAGGCTGGATCAGACCCTGGTAAAACACTCGAGTCTCAACTACCACCGGAGCGTGTTCTCATGGAAAAAGACCAGGCTAGACCAAACCCAGACAAAGTCATGTGGCTCTTGCTAGACCAGACCCTGAGCCCATGCCTGATGACTTCTTTGCCACTAAGCTCAATTGGGACTCTGTCGTCCATGAAAAATCTTGATAACTTCACCTTCGGTGACCAATTCATTGCTGACAAATCACCGAAAGATGAACCAAGAAATGCTAATATGGAAACCAAAGTTGAGTCCATGGTAATATTTTAATCCATCAAGCTTCATCTTCTGTTCCTCCACTATCCATACCTATTATCGATCTCACACCTCCAAAACCTATATCATCTACCGTTAAAGAACCAGTCTTTACAGCTACAACCAAAACAACAACAACGACCCTTCTACTTCCACTACCTCCACAACAACAAAGCTCTTAAGATCCTGATCTAGCCTCTCATGTCTCGACACTGGAACAAGTGTGTGCTAACTTTGAGAAGAGACACAAGCTTTAGGACAATACTGTTCAAGGTCTTTCATCTAGGGTTTTCATGTTAAAGTTTCGTGACCTACCTCATAAGATCAACCAACCGGTCAATGAAGTTGTCAAAGAATCTGTTCAAATAGCTCTTTAAGCTCCACTCTATGAGTGCTTCAGAGATCTGTCTAATGCTGAAATGAAAGAAATACTTCACCAACGGATGTTTGAAAGTGGATTATACCAATCGCAGCCTAAACATGTAGCTCTTTATGAAGCTCTTAAGGCATCTATGGATCGTGATAACAGGGAAGAGTTCCTTAGAGCAACTACTAAGTCTCGTAAGAGAAGTCATGACGACCAAGATCCTCATCCTACTCCACCAGATTCAAACCAAGGCAAGAAAAAAAGGCACGATTCTGATGCATCTGCTCCTCACCAGCCCCAAGCTCAGATGTCTTCACCTTGGATGACTACTGACACAAGAGATGCTCCTTCAAGCTCCTCCAAGCAAAAGACTTCCTCTCAATCTGAACAACCTGTCGAAGATGTTCCTATTCTTGATTATGTGCATATCTCAGACACAGAGGACACCGATGCTGCCTATCTTCTAAAGATCAAGCCCAGACTAGATTGGTTGAAGCCTATTCCAGAGGAAGAAAGACCGGAAACACCAGAACCGGATTGGGCTGTTCCTCCAAATGATTTACCTGAACTAGAGAACAACTGGGCCAACATAATTGCCAAATCATATAAACATCCAGAATAGAACAAGTTGCTTTAGAAAACAAGAGATATGGGTTCATTCATCAAATCGTATTGCAGGCAGATTGGGAAGTCAAAGCTCGGCAAAGCTGATTTAGAAAGTCCAGCTTACAAGGTAGTTAGATCATTTCACTCAAACAGCATTTCTCTTCAATTTCATATGGAAGAGTGTCACCTGCTGCTTACAGATCAGATTGATTTAGTTAATCTTGAGGGTAACCAGATTGTACCTGACGTGAGCAAATCTTTACCTCTAGGAGGTCCACCTAGTCAAGTAACGATTTAACCACAATAATTCTTCAATAAGGATCTGGAATATCTTATATCAGGTGACAAAGACAGAAGGCATGCTCTCTCTATATCCAAGCTAAAAGCCGCTTCCTACCAAGACTTTGGGCTAGAAGAACTCATACCTTAACTGTGGATTGAAAGTGAATGGGAATACGATGTTAGTGCATCCTTCGGTATCTCACACTGGTGGTTTAAACGCAAGGAATTCTACATCACAAGACACAGTGCCTTCTCTGATTGTCATACAGTCAGATCTCACATGCGGATTCTCAGCGTTGTCAGTCTCCAGACCTATGATAGATACGGTTATACATTCTTGAAAGAGATTGTTCTTCGCAGAGCTGACTACAAAGAGCACAAGATTTTAGAAGCTGACTTCAAAAATCTGCATCCAAATGATTTTGAAGACATGTACCTGCTTCATCTTCAAGGCAAGCTGAACCATCTATCTAGTGCTGACAAAGTTCTTCTCTTCAACGCAATCAACATGTGGATAAGGAACATCGTCATCAGAAATCGTATGGAAGATTTGCAGGTTGGGATTGAGAGTTATCAAATGAAACTCAATCTCACTCAACCTAATTAGGATGCATCTGACTTTCTGTTTAAAGAAGATTACACCATTTTTTCTAGACCGAGGGCAGTAATCTACAGATATAGAAACGATCAGAAGAAGATGATGTGGGAGACAGAGGTGCACAACTTTAGTGATGGCACGTTGATAAGAATTCTGGAAAAGCTGGATCACATGGTTAAAGACTTCAGGCTATTCAAGTACAATCCAGGGATGGAGAATAGAATCTGGTCTGAGGATGATAAAATGAGAAGTAAAGAGTTCATGGAGGTGATCGAGAGAAGGCTCAAGATTAGGAGAATTTTCAGGAGCCTTGAATGCTTTGTGAGTGTAAGGTTATGAGATGTTGACTACAGACTTATCCAGCGAACTGAATGATTTTATCATTCTAATACTCAGGTCAATATCATCTTATTTTGTATCATATATCTTGTACATTATTATAAGTATGTAGTGTATCTTTAGGTGTTAAGTGTCAATGTATAAAGTTTTTCATGAGTTTTTCGTTAAACTCAAAATCTTTCAAAATATTTTTATACTTGACACTCACACGTACCCTCATAGATTGAGGGGGAGCATTAATATGTTCCATATTCTGCTTGTGAATAAGCAACACATTTTTCTCCCAGTTTTCTAACATATTCGAATCCATTGATATCTAAAATATCAAAGGGTTTGAAATTTTTGATAAGGGGAGAAAATGTGATTTAAATATGAAAAGTGATAAAAATGTGATTTTGTGGACTCATGTGTATATTCCATCCTCCTTGTGCTAAACCTTTTCGTTTATCGATGCACACGTTGAGGGGGAGCATTTTTTAAAAGCAAAAACAATTGGTTTTATGGCAATGTGAACAGTACCAAAAAGACCGACCATGTATTTATGTTTATCGGAGTCATAAGGTTGGTAAGGTTAGGTATTAGTTCCCATGATCCAACCAGAACCGGAGGCATCTACCCAGGGACAATCCACTAGTTAGTGTAGTCCTTAGGTATGACATAAAAAAGGAGTAAAAGTGAGAATAAGAGAATAGTGCCAACTGAGATGGAGCTAGGTGAGGGGCTATTTTTGGACTTTTGTGAAACTTTGAGGGTTAAAATGGAATATTGTGGGTCTTGTTGACTTTTGTTGACCAATGTTTGACTGGATTTGACTGAGGCTTGACTTTTCTGGCTTCGGCTTTGATTCTTTGGCTTCTTTTTGTACTTTTCTGATTCTCGTATCCGTGCTTGCCCGTTTTTGATGGTTTTCTTGTGATTTTTGATATATCCGTACCTACATGCACAAAACACAAATACAAGCATATTTTTGCCATTTTTGATCTGTTTTGGGTTTAATTGGGCTATTTTTAAGCATAAATGGATATGTGTATTTTACACTTATCAATGGGGACAATTCTTTTTCCAGTACTCTTACAACTTTTGGTGGAGGTCATTATGATCCCATTAGTGTCGCTTTTGGAGGTATGTCTAGAACGTATATGGTTGATGGTTCTGCAAGTTACCTTATGACAATATTGATGTAATCACTTCATTGGTTTCTGGTTTTGTTGGATTTGTATTATTGTTATTGTGCATTATTGTAACACCCCCAAAATTTTGTCGTAGCGAAAGTGCATCCGGGGGCGTTACTTCATAATACACAGCGCTAGATACAAGAGAACGACCTCTAAATGTGTCGTTTGAAAAGTAATCTCGTTGATTTCCTTGAAATTGATATATCATTTGTCCCATAATTGCATCACAATCAAAAGCTTGAAAGCGATACAACGAGATTTGATCATTTGTATATAAGTAGGAATCAATGAATGAAATCTTGTCATTTTAGACTCCAGTGCACATCAGATAATCCAAGCATCTAATTCACCTGAGAAAAACATGCTTAAAAACGTCAACATAAAGTTGGTGAGTTCATAGGTTTGATTAAGTACAAATGTTCACCAAAGATTTGCAAAATATGTATGACCATTTTAACCCTTATAATAGTCACAAAATTTGTACGTATGAAAGTTGGACCGCAATCGTTCAAAGTATGCATGATAATGAAATTTTTTACCAAATGTTTTAAGTATGCATAGTAAAATGTATAAGTGTAGGATCACAAGCTTTTTGGTCCTTAGCAATTATACAAACTATAATGTGACAGCATAAATGTTTTCGGCCCTCAGCAATTATACAAACTATAATGCGACCAACATAAGTATTTCTGGCCCTCAGCAATTATACAAACTATAATGCGACCAATATAAGTATTTCCGGCCCTCAGCAATTATACAAACTATAATGCGACCAATATAAGTATTTTCGGCCCTCAACAATTATATAAACTATAATGCGACCAATATAAGTATTTCTGGCCCTCAGAAATTATACAAACTATAATGCGACCAATATAAGTATTTTCGGACCTCATCAATTATACAAACTATAATGCGACCAATATAAGTATTTCCGGCCTTCAGCAATTATACAAACTATAATGCGACCAATACAAGTATTTCCGCTTGTGTCTAATTTATAAAACAAAGCATATGTTTCTCACCCCAAAACGCATCCATCAATATAACCAAGTATCGTATCTCACTGTGAGATATATAATTGAGTATGCAAACCATTTTGTAATCAACCATGTAAAATGAATTTGTAAACAAGCATGTTCTCACCCCAAAAATATATGTAAAAACAAGTAAAACATGGGGATATGAACTCACCTCGATGATCAACACGAACGGAAAACTCGAACGGTTGTCGATCAGAAGTTGTTAACTAATCTTAAAGGCTAAGTTCCATAGCACCAAGGATAATGTATATGGGTTCTTCTCCGGGTTCTTATGAAACGTACGTGCAACGTGACACGTTGATAAAAGATTTAGATTTAAAGTGGTAATAGTTTGGTGGTTGATTAATCTCCAATCTAATAAAAATAAAGAAAGTATATACGTAACTGTGTAATATATTTTGTACTATATTACATATGAAAATGTAAACAAGTGTATAATTTGTACGTGAATTATATAACGAAGTGTAGACAATCCAAAAGATTTATGTGAGAGCTTGTACTAGATAATTTACAGGGTTTATCATATAAGGAATGTGAGGAAAATAATTGATTAACCTCAAATATATTTTGACACCCAATTCTAATTAATAATAAAAATGTCCTTGTATAAAAGTAGAACACACGTCTTAATGTTATGAATTAAAAACCGATGTTTGTAAGCTTTACAAAATTATGATTTTTTACGCCTTCTCGTTAGGAATATTATAAAAATAATTCTTTTATAAATTAATCTTTCGTCAGTAGATTGAGGATCGTTTAGCTAAAAAATCGGTTTTTTGTCTCTATTTGTAAAAGTATAATTCTTATTCGTTGTCGAGTTATTGTCATTATATCCGGTTTTTAATATTTATCAAATCTTTCAATATATTTATTAGTTGATTTATATTAACCAAACGCACCCTTATTTTGAACCTGTTAAACCAAACGCACCTAGTGGCTGTCACACAGCCAACCAAACACCCCTTTATTTCCTTTACACAGCCAAACGCACCCTTAGTGCCAAACTGCTCACCCAAACGCACCCTTACGATGAATCTGCCCAACCAAACACCCCTAATCAGTCAAACCGCAACACAAACACCCCTAATCTGTTTCTAACCTAAACGCCCTCGTTTGGCGTTACAACTAGATCCAAACGCACCCTATGGGTCATTAACAACCAAGAACAAACACCCTCTTTGGGTTGAGCCAAACCAAACGCACTGGTGGTGCGGTTAAGCAAACCAAATGCTCCCACCCTTGTGGTGCGGCTGAAAACACAAACCAACGCACCCTTGTAGGGTGGCTGCCCCACCAAACGCACCCTCATGGTGCAACCCACAAACCCAACGCACCCTTGTGCGGGGCTGACCCGAACCCAACGCACCATTTGGTGCTTATTTTACAAACCAATCGCACCCTAGGTGCTCTTGAAATCAAACCAATGACACCCTTTTGGTGAGAACACAATCAAACGCAGCCCTTATGGCTGTTTTAACAGCCAAACGCACCCTACTCAGTGTCGAGACAAACCAAACGCACCATGGTGGTGCAAACCATACACCGAACGCACGCCTTTTTGGTGCAAAACCAAACCAACGCACCCTAATTGATTAAAACGAGGAAACAAACACAGTCTTACGTTTTCTATTAAGCCAAACGCAGCCTAGCTGCTGACCCAGACCCAAACGCACCCTAACCTGATGTAAACATAACAAACCAACGCACCCTAATTTGTTATATGCAAATCCAAACGCACCCTAATCTGAATCCAGATCCAAACTCACTCTTGTGCCATTTTTATCAAACCAAACGCAGCCCTTGCTATGCTGAGACCAAAACCAAGCGCACCCATGGTGCATTTACATAGTCAAACGCAACCTTTGTTGGTGAATAACGAAACTAAACGCACCCTTATCGATTAAAACAAAGAAACAAACACCCACTTACGTTTTCTATTAAGCCAAACGCACCCTAGGGTGGTGGCTGTGGTGGCGTCGATGAAGTGGTGGAGGCGCGTGGTAGCGCGTGATAGTGGGGATCGGTTAGATCGGATGATGAGAAACACTTTTGGTTTCAGCCATAAAAGTTTTTCGGCGACGGCGGCGGTGGCCGGAGGTTGACCGGATCCGGCGGGAGCTCGCTGGAAAAAAAATGGAGAGGGAGGAGAGTGTTTATATGTGTGTGTGATATGTGTGAAAAAACATATCCGTTTTATATCAAAAATGGCTCTAAAAAGACAAAATTGTGCTTTAAATGCTTGTATATTGCTTGTTTTCTCTTTGTGATTGTGTAGGTACGGATAATGCAAAAATCACAAGAAAACGGTCAAAACTGGACAAACACGGACACGGGAACGGATAGAGTGTTCAAGAGCCGAGGATTTGATAGCAAGAAAGATCAAATGGTCAACTCCAGTCAATCAATGGTCAAACCTGGTCAACCATATAAAAGACAAAACCCCAAAATCCCCAAAACAGCCCTTGAAATATACCAAATTGCAAAAATGGTCCCCTAAACCCTAACGGTGTTAACTCTTTTTATTATAAGAGTTAACACCCGTTACCTTTTTATATAACCAAGCCCGAGCCCAAAACCTTACCCCGGCCCAAAACCCTTTATAAGCCCGAAGTCAAAATAAAACCCGGGTCAAAAGAAAAGTCAAACACCCCCTTTTATACAAGTTTTTACGCGCGAAAGGTTGTTACTACTGTTCACCGTCTCCTTCGTTTAACCCTGAGTTAAAACCAAAGGGCAAATCAAAATTGGCCACGTGGAGAGACAATTCAAGGGATTAAGTACAAGCTGGCAGAGTATTACATCACCAAGCGCTCTCATTGGTTAAAACCCAAAAGGGAATGACACGCGGGCAAAGGAGAAAACACACCAATCAAGTGGGATTTGCACTAAAATGTGTGTAGAAGAAGCACAAGTACCCTAACACACGGATTGCCACGCTGGCAATCCGTGTGCTCATTTAATGATCCAAGGGCCAAGATTAGAGAGCCAATGATTGAGAAGAATGAAGGGGAGGGATTGATTGGAGCGTCTAACAGACTCAGGGGCCTAGAAGCTTCTCCCAGGCAGTATAAATACAAGCAAGGACTCACTCGTTTCAATTGAATCCTTTAATCAATTTACAACTCTTTCAAATACTCTCTAACTACACCATAACTCAATTATTACATCCCTATCAAAACCAACATAAATACGACTCCTAAAGTTTGCTGTATATCATAATAAAGATTGTATTTTTATCTAAACCCACAAAGAGTGATGGGTTTGAACAAATAGTGAATTTTTTGAATGCACACCCTATAAGGTATGCACTAACCATTAATCCTATATATTTCTTGCATTGAACAGTTCTGGTCTACTGCCATGGTCAAAACTATCAATGGGGAAGCAAAGATACATGCCCTAGTAGATGGCAAGAAGATAATCATCACTGAATCATCTTTTAGAAGAGATCTTCAACTAGCAGATGAGTGAATGCTGGTTGAATTGTTTTATCAAATTCTACCATTTTTAAACAACTTACATTGATGGGGTATGAGAAAATTTTACAAAAACTTACTTTTTATAAACCATTCTTTTTCCCACAATGGAAATTTCTAATGTATACTATTTTACAGTGTCTAAGTCCAAAGACTACTTCATGGAATGAGTTTAGTAGTACTATGGCATCTGCCATTATATGCTTAGCTACAAACCAGAAATTCAACTTGATGTATCCAAGTTTTGTACAAATATTTTTGGACCAACAACTTGATAGAATGCCAACTCATAAGAGAATATATATTCCACCCACTAACACTAAAAAGATTTTTAGAAATATGAGAAGGGTAGTGATTTAGTGGCTAATCACCCCTTTTTAAAACATATATATAAATAAATATATAAATATATAATTAGGAGATAACTATCCAAAAACCTCAATTATAATAAACCGGTAAGCTGAATTCCCGGGTCGTTTCCCCAACGAGAGATGAATGGAAAGTCGAATGACGGTTTGATATCGATGCTTGAGTGGGACAAATTTGGGATTGGTTTTCTAAAACTACGGGAAAATTAATGCAATTTATACTAAAATTAACTAAAGCAACACAAATTTAAACTAAAAACGTAAAACGGGAATCCTAAAAACGCGTCTAAAATATCAACTACTTCAAATTTTAACCCTACACTAGAAATTTTTGCATGTAAACCTCAAAAATGACAAAAGAAAATTTTCTAAAAAAAATTATATTTTTTTGGCTTTTTAATAATTTTTTATGAATTAAAAACTAATTTAATCTATTTAAAATCCTAGAAAATAGCAAATAAATACCTAAAAATTCCAAAAAATGATTTTCTATCTTAGAAAAGTCTAAAATATGATAAAAATTAAGAAAACTATTTTTAACTATTTTTTATAATAAAATTCTATTTAATTAAACTAATTTAAAAAGCTAAAAATGGAAATTAAAATCTAAAAATGGTAAAAATGATTTTAATGCTTGTAAACCTAAAAATATTTATTTTAAATCTAAAAACTATTTTTTTGTAATTTTCTGAATTAATTTACTATTTTTTTTTACTTTTTAAAATTTTTACCTACGAAAATTAATTAAAAATAACAAATAAAGATGGAAAATTCCGAAAAATTGCTGAAAAGTCCTAACAGTTATGAAAAAGATAGGAAAAATAAGCTTGATCTCACAACTTATCAAATAAGCTAAAAATAAGCCCAAACTAGCTACGGCTTATAATAGAAAATAAGGGCTCAAAATGATGATAAAGGAATTTATTTTGCAAGGTATAACGAAAAAATCCCAAGGGTGCTAGTGGTAGTGAGTGTGATGTTAAAATGCTTGGTTGATGGTGGTTCAGATCCCGGGTTCGAGCTTAGGCTCACTTGGGGCTTCCCATTATCCCAAGCATTTTTATTTTTGCAAAATTTTTAACAACTTTTTATAACCAATGAAAGACACTTTTTATAAGCTCAAAACAATTTTTAACAATTTTTAACAACTTTTTATAAGCTCAAAACAAGAAACTTTTGCAAAGACACTTTTTATATAAGCCCAAAATAAGCACATAAATAACCAATGAAAGACACTTTTTATAAGCTCAAAACAATTTTTAACAATGAAAGACACTTTTTATAAGCTCAAAATTTT
>BQNB010015596.1:0-40209 GCA_026074375.1 Tanacetum coccineum
ATTAAAAGTAAACGCGCATCGGACATAAAATAAATAGTGATCATTAATATAGTCGTACAATGACACGAAAATGAGAAATGTTACATTGTCTACTATTGAATATAGATCATGTGCTTCAATACTAGGAAATGTCAGCGTTGGTGTAGTTAAATTAACCTTGATCTGGTAACTCTCTATACCCAACTGGAAATCATGAACTCTCTCTAGGATAACGTAACTTCTGATGAATGTTATTAAAGAATTCATCAACTCGGTTTCATGATAGTTGACCTTCTTGTTTCGGTAGAGATAATACAAGTCTTCAATATCATTTTTGTTCAGGTACTTGAAGTCAGATTCAGAAAAACTATCAGGCTTATCATTTTATCTCATCACAGTTATTTATTCCATGAAGTCCAAACCATATTGTTTATCAGTGGTATTCTGATAACTTCTATAATCATGTGATTGGAGAAATATTCTTTTGGATTGTCTCTGACTTTTCTTTGATTTTCTTGTACACTCTCTTATGCCATGAATCCTTCCAATGTTGAATTGACAGTCGTGCGTCTTCATTGAAATTCTTGAATTCTTTTCGAACCTAATGATTCATCATTTCTTCCAAATCAACTTCTGGAAATGGTTCTATGTGTATCTTGTGAAGTAAAAGAACATACTTCTTCTCCTTAGTATTCCCATTCTTCACAAAGAATAGATCTTTGTTGTACAAATACCTTGGAGGTTCATTTGGATTCCTTTGAGGTCCATAGAAAATAAGAGGCTTTGGTATTGGTCGTCTTATGTCCTCTTGTCTGCTTTCCTACACTATCTGATTTTCCATAATGTTTATTGCTTTTTCAAAATGGTAGGTATACTCTTCAGCATTTCTAAACAGATTACTCAACATATCATTCAGTGTAGCTTCCATTCTTGCACGATCAAAGATAGTTGGAACACGCTTATCAACATTTTGAAATTCTGTTATTAGCTTTGGTGTTTCATCTTCACGAATCACCTCATCCTCATCAATAATTGTTTCCTCAACCCATGCATCCCATTCTTATTGTTGCTTTTGTTGCTGTTGTTGCTCAGATACATAAGTTGTGGATTCTTTGACTGATTGTTTTGATGAAGAACCTTTTTCAGACTTTGAGTGTTTAAATGTCATGTGACTTTTCACTCATTTCTCTTTCTCAAGAGGAGCATCATCGTCATGGTGGTCATCATGATGTGGTGAGTAAAAATCATCATCCCTGCAAGAAGTATTAGAGGTGGAAGACTTTTCAAACATACACTTTAGTACCTCCCACAATGCTATTGTTAGCCTCAAAATATTGAGTTTGAAATGGAAGCTCAGTCTCTAGACATGGAAGCTCAGTCTTTATAATATTTACATTATAATAGGCTAGAACATGAAACAGACTCATAATGTTAATCTAATATTGTACGTGTTGTGGGCTTAATCCCAAAGTAATCCCAAGCCTGACCTATTAAGCAAAACCACACGTCCCAATAAAGCCATATGTAGGCCGACCCAAGTGATGGTATAAATACCCCTTCTCCATAATGGAGAAAGGTTGGTTGTTCATTTAGTTGTAAGATACTACTTTGTTCAATCCATCTTCTTTTCTCTCTCTACTTTCTCTCTAACTTCCTCCTATTTTCTTCTTATTTGATTCGTGTATATGGAAGTGAAATGATATAATAGGTTCCCTCAATTGGTATTAAGAGCCACAGGGTGGGTTTAGAGATTAGTTTGTGTGTGTGTTAGGATCAAAACATACGGTTTGTTAAAGAAAAAAAGGGGTTAGCACGTTTTCATAAAGACTCAAAAAATTTTGTTGTTAAAAAGCTTAAAGTTTGTGTTTTTATGATGTTACTAGCCTAGAATTAGTTAGTTGTACAAAAATTTTGGATCAAAAACGTTTAAAAGGGTAGTTTTTAAGTGATTTAAAGAGTTAGTTCCGAAATAGTTTAAATACAAAGGTTTATGTTTGAACACTGAGGTTTATGTTTGAACACTAAGGAATATGTTTAGAATACCGAGGTTTATGCTTTTCTTTCTGCGGTTTATGTTTTTTTACATATTTTTGCGGTTTATGTCAATAGAGGGGTTACATATTTATGAGGTTTATGTCATTTTAAGAAACTAAACTCTACCAAAATTTACATTTTTTGCGGTTTATGACAAAAAAGACCACCGCGGTTTATGACATGCAATTTTTCTGCGGTTTATGACTAATAACTTGTTTGTGGTTTATGACAAAAAAGGCCACTGTGGTTTATACAATACAAATTTCTGTGGTTTATGTAAGACCATTTCTCTACGTTTATGTAAAACCATTTCTCTACGGTTTATATAAAACCATTTCTCTGTGGTTTATGACTTTTAATTTCTATACGGTTTATGCACTGAGGAATATGTCAATGCGGTTTATGCACTGAGGAATATGTCACTGCGGTTTATGCACTAAGGAATATATCACAGTGGTTTATGTCATAACAATTTTCTTAGGTTTATGTCATCACAATTTTTTGAGGTTTATGTCATCACAATTTTTTAATGTTTATGTCATCACAATATTCTGAGGTTTATGTCATAAGAAATTTCTGAGGAATACGTATAATTTCAAGGCATCAATTTTATTCTCACGGTTTCTTCTTGATTTAGTAAAATCCCGCAAAAGACACTTCTTTTCTCAGTTTAATTCAGAATTGTAAAATCTTGTGAACTAGAATTTCAATTTCATTCTCATAACCACAACAACAATCACTTTACCTACTTAAGGTCCTACAAAATCATTTTCACTTCATAACACAATAATCATTCATCATGACTACTCTAATAACAACATCCACAACAGACAGTCAAATGCATAACAACATCATGGCAGCTGGTTCAAGAGATCGTCCACCAATGCTTGCAACGAGAAGATATGCTCAGTGGCAATCACGTTTCATGAGATATGTTGATACAAAACCAAACGGTGAAGCCTTGAGGAAATGCAGCCTATAAGGTCCTTATAAGCTTTCTAATATCATAATTCCATGTTAACATGCAATAGCTGAATCTACAGAAGTTCTAGAATGAACAGTTGTTGAGACATTCTCGAATATCTCTCCTGAAAACAAAGCTTATTATGATGCAAAAAAGGAAGAAATTCATTTGCTTTTGACTGGAATTGGGGATGAAATTTACTCCACCATTGATGCTTGTAAGACAGCTCATGATATGTGGATAGCCATTGAAAGGCGACAACAGGGTGAATCTCTTAACAAGCAGGATGTCAAGACTAATTTTATTTAGGAGTTTGGCAGATTTACCTCACGAGATGAAGAGTCAATTGAGTCATACTACTTCAGGTTTTACAAAATGATGAATGAAATGGTTAGAAATAAGTTGGAAGTGAATGTTCAGTTTCTTTAACAACTTTAACCAGAATGGTAAAGATTTGTGACTATTGTCAAGCGAACCTTTGACTTGGACAAGGAATCATATCACCAGCTCTTTGACATTCTAAAATAGTACCAAAAAGAAGTTAATGAAATCCGTGCTGAGAAGATAACTAAGAATGCAAATCTACTAGCACTTGTGGTTGTTGCTCAACAATATCCAAATACTTATTATTAAGCACCAAAATCTTACAAAATCATATGCACCACCATCAAAACAATCATCTTCCACCACATCACATGCATCTACCAGATAAAAAGGCAAAGAGATAGCCAAACCAGCCTCCATCTAAGTCGGCTTCTAAAGAAGAGAATGATCCAAAACAAGCTAAGAGAGATAAGGATATGTAGAAAAACATAGCACTCATTGCAAAGTACTTCAAAAAGATATACAAACCTAAAAACAACCTCAAAAACACTTCAAACTCCAGAAACAAGAATGTGGATACTTCTCCAAGATACAATAATGAAAATCAGACTGGTTAGTTTGGGAATTAGAGGAAAGTAACTGTTGCTAGGACTAGGGAGACTATAGGCAGTCAGGTAGTGCAGTAGACTAGGATATAGTGTTTTAATTACAAGGAATTTGGCTATTTTGCTAAGGAGTGCATGAAACCAAAATGGGCAAAAGATTACACTTATCACAAGGAAAAGATGTTGCTGTGCAAACAAGCTGAGAAAGGTGTTCCATTACAAGTAGAGCAAGCTGATTGGCTAAAGGACACGGATAAAGAAATCGATGAACCAGAACTGGAAGCACATTACAGTTTTATGGCAAAGATTCAAGAGGTCTTACCTGTAGAATCAGGATCTGATGCTGAGCCATTGAAAAAGGTACAATATGATTTTGAAATATAATGTGTTTGCCAATGAGACATAGCATCCTGAGCAACCTGAATCAATTAATAACACGCGTATAGTAGAAAAGGTTGATAGTAATGTCAATCCTGATTCATTGGATATATGTGATAATGACAATTAGGCTGACCAAAATGCTGAAGAATGCGATGATGAGCGTGCTGTGCTTGCTAATTTAATTTCAAATTTAAAACTTGATACTGATGAAAACAAAAAGATTCAAAAGCAATTAAAGAAAGCAAACACAACACTCTCTCATGAATTACAAGAGTGCAAGTCTGCACTTGAAGAGTACACATCTAGTCTTAGAGACTCTAATAGAACTCGAGATAGATATTTAGTTGCACTTCATGATAAAGAGGTTGAGCTTGAGAAGTAAAAAATTTTCAAAAACTATACAATTGAAAATGACACACTTGAACGTAATTTAAAAGAAACTCTAGGACTATTAGCTCAAAAGGAACATGACATAAAAGACGTTTGAAACTAAAAGCATATGAAATTTCTATTGTCAAAGTGAAAAATGATGAGTTAGTAAAACATAGTCTTTTATCAGAATTGAGTTATGAATATCTTCTTAAAGAGAAAAATAAGGTAATAAAGGATTTGAAACTTAAGAAAGGATATGATCTTAACAAATTGATTGCGTTGTAAAAACAACTCAAATTTTTAAATGACATTGTTTATAAAAGAAATCAGTCAATTCAAACCATTTATATGTCAGCCCCTAAAGGTTCAACATATAATAGAAGACCAAATTTTACAAATCTTATGTACCTCAAGGAAGCTCAATCAGAAAAGCCATGTTTGTATGAGTGATGACATCAAATAACGTCTATTTCATAGCATCATTTATCCCATGTTATTAACCAATTTTGTATAGTTATTGCAAAGAATTGTTACTTAATCGTTTATATTTGAGAATTGCAGTAATTATGGAGTAATTGGTGAAAGTTTGCAAAAGGCGCGCATTCTGGAGCTTAAATAAAGATATTTCAAAGATTACTATTCTGAAAATCAATACACTATATCCATCAAAGAAGAAACGGCGTATCCGTGCCTCCACTCACCAAAGACCACAGAAGGATAAAGATCAATACGCCGTATCTAGAGAGACTAAATATGCCGTATTCAAGATATAGTATTTAAATATTCTGGAAGATATCAAGCGTGGTCCCTACTCCAAGAAATCCCCAATACGCCGTATCCAACACTTGGATACGCTGTATCCAACCGACTTCCATACCTTATAAATAGAAAAATTAAAAATGAATTTTCAGTGTACTAAATCATATTCTCGATACCTAAACGATAAAAGTCGATTTTCAGAGGAGAAAAAGAGCAGAAGAGGTCGAGCAACGTTATCAATTCCATAGGAGACAACGTGTAATTCCATATACTTTAGTAATCGTTTAGTTTTTGGCATCATTCGTTAAATTGGTTAGTTTACCTTGGCTAAATAATTGCTCTTGTATTTATTATGACGTTTAAAGGCTAATACCTT
The DNA here is from genome assembly GCA_026074375.1 of Tanacetum coccineum. NCBI lineage: Eukaryota > Viridiplantae > Streptophyta > Magnoliopsida > Asterales > Asteraceae > Tanacetum > Tanacetum coccineum. The sequence goes on from BQNB010015596.1 coordinate 5,795, forward strand.
CGGGTATTAGCCATTAATATGAAGATCTGAATGTTTGGTATTTGTTTTTTCTTGATTTCTTGATTTATCGTTGTATGCTTGTTTATGTTTATCAATTTATACTTGTTTACGCGCTTTTGTATGTGACCTATCATTCAACTAGATCTAGTAAAGCAGACCAAGTAGATCTAGAGTCCGGGATAGCTTTCCATATAGTGATTTATACATCTAGAATTATAGTTACACAAATCTTGTCCTTCTAAGTCTGTGTATAGGATACGCTTCGAGCTTAACTAGTTAATTGGATATTGCCAATGGTTTATTGATCGTATTGACTAGCAGGTGACCTAGATAATTCAATAAGTAACATTCTGATTCCATTGGATAGTTGGACAAGTGGACTACTAATGTATAAATTTCTATTAAGCGGTAAGTGGGTAAAGTCTCTATGAGCTAGGGTTTAACAAGATCACCATTGCTTTAATCCCTAAGATAGATTATAATCAGCAAATAAAGATGCTTTATGCGGATACTTTAATTATGACAGAAGTAATGTGTCTACGTCTTAGGATGATGTAACGCCTAAGTCTTAAGAATGATATGCCACCTCAAGTGAAGAAATCATTATACTTAATAAACAAACCAACTTTCTAATCGGATTTATAATGGTTAATACAGTTTTCATATATAAGGTTTGACCGCTCTTTTATCCTTTGTTAATTAGCTTGCGTGGGTAAAAGGGCCTTGAATTGATTGTAGGCACTAACCAAACCATGCCAGTCTTTCAGGCTGAAAAACCCCCTATTCCCGTTAGAATTAGAATTTAGACTGACATAGGTTTAACATAGGTTTAAATAGAATAGAATTAACATAGAATAGATAACCAAGATATTAATTAAACTGATAGATTTAACCTCGCTTCAAGTGTTTGACACCCTACTTACCACGAAACTACTACCGATCAGGTACACTGCCCGTTAAAGTGTTGTTTTTGGTTTAGTCGGCAAAATATAAATTTAAAACTTGAATCAATAAAATATACACCACACAATGACACATCAAGTTTTTGGCGCCACTGCCGGGGAGTGAAAATTAATCTTGATTTTTATTTGATATTTTGGTTTTTAACATTAGATTAGATCTAACCATTAGGATTAGTGTAATTCAAATTTGTGTATATTCTTATATATTCTGTAAATCTTGTATATTTTTGTTTAATTGATTGCGTATTTAATTGTTTTTCTTAAATACATTGTTCTGGTCGATAACTGAATACGGCGTATCCATTTCCATCGGATATGGTGTATCCAACTTTCTGTCCAATACAACGTATTTATTTAAACTGATCAATACGGCATATTTACTTCTAATGAATACGGCGTATCGGTCGTTTGATAAAATTCTTTTCCATTCTCGAACCTATAGCCTAAAAATTTTTTTATGCCTTCTCCGCTGGTTATACTGATAATTTTCTGGATATTTTTCAGTAAGAATGACAAAGGTTATCAAAGGAGAGGTCGAGAAAATTAAGGATATTAAGGTCAAAGATGTTTTGCTCGCTTGCGATACACAACTTGAAGTTTTCAACAATGAAGTCAATCGATTAAGCAGAATACATGATGATTCGAAGCATGATGATGACATGGGGTATCATCCATCTGATGTTGCATTTATTGAATGGTTGGGATCGAAATTTTTTAACTACAAGACAATGGATCATTATACTATAAAAGCATTATGGATTTAGTAGATCAGAGGAGATGATGAAGTTTAGCTCACTGATAAGGAATCTGATGGTGAAGATGCTAAAGTCTTTAGGATCGACACTAATATATTTGACTACGAGACACCTCTTTGTTAAGCATTTAATGAATTTAAATACCTTCTCAAAGTAGATTCGGACTTACTTGCGAAGGATATTATAGGGTTTAAGACCTATGAAGATTACAAAGACGACTGGATCTATGAATGGAACAAGGACGTACCATGGGTTGATGAGAAGTCATGGACTAACATTGGAGTTTAGACCGAACCCGCACCAGTTAAACATACCTGCAAACCTTTCGACTATAACACTGGATGTTTGGAATGGCCAACATGTAGTTTGAAGGATGATGGATACTGTAATGGAGGAAATTTACCCGGAACTTACATTATTAGAAACCAACTCCATTATCAGGATTACGAGTGATACGAAGCTATGAAAGATAGTGAACTTAAAGATGAAGCTTTAAGAAATAAAGCTATCATGGAAGGACTTATCAATGAAGACGATAATGAGCCACGTTACAAACAAAAGAGACAATGGAACATGTATACAAACTACGATGATGCTTATTAGATAAATCAAGGAAATAATGAGAAAGAATAATTATGTGAAGTTCATGACCTACCGGTGTGCAATATAAGGAGATATATGATGATCAAATATTCGTTCAATGATGATGAAGAGTATGTTGCTGTAAAAGAAGACGAATACAACGATCTTACTATTACAAGAAAAGAGGCATGCCAAGCTTACCAAGTAATCTTTCGGATAATGGACGAAGGATGGATGGTAACTAGAGCATAATAGAAAGGAAGCTGAAGAAAAGTCTAACTTAAAGACTTCGCTGTAAACAAAAGTGCTTCCCAGGAGACAACCCGTATTGTTATTTTATTTTGTTATTGAGTTTGTCTTCCCAGACACCAATACGGCATATCTGCTCCACACCTTATGGCGTATTGATTGTTTAGACGTTATCAGTTTATATTTTTATTGCACTTTAAAAAACATTATTGTCAGATTTTGAATATGGCATATTCACTAAACTGATACGCCGTATCCACCAGACTGACCCATAATTAGTTTGTCTAGTTTAGTTTAAATTAACCGTAGGTACCAAGATTGGAATGCACTTGTTCTTCCTATGTTTTATACATGACCTCGTGAAAGAAATATCGACAAAGTTGGTGGAATGTATATTTTCTAGAATTTTATGTGTGTGTTGTTCGTGCTAGGATTCAGACGCTTTTTCAGCACACAATCTTGCTTGTAAAAGCAACTTGGAGAATCTACCGAGCAAATATCAGGGGAGTTTCTCATTCTAATTCTTTTTAATTTCCCGTATTTTATGTTTTATCTATACAATGAGGACGTTGTATAGTTTAAGTGGGGGGTGGAGTTAGAATGTTTACTTGTCCTATTTTTCACACTAAAATGCTTAAATTATGCTCAAATTTAAAAAAATTTCAAGCATACTTTTGTGAAATTACATGTTACATAACCCGCATCCAAATGTTTACCCAAATTCCACAAAATATGTGTGTACCGGTGATGTTATAGACTTTAGAACTTGGCTTGGTATATCACTCGAGACCACAATGATAAGTACTATGGATTTAGATGGAGTAACTTGTTTAAATTGTAATTTTTTAGGATTACACCTAAATCGTCTTTACATGTTGCTTATTAACTAACTACACCGGTTAGTTAACCTCCCGTTTAAACCCTTTCCACTCTCATATTTAGAGTGATGATCCACTAGAACAACCCGTAGAGCCAATCCTTTAGGAATTTACACCAACTATTTTACACCCTTACACCTTAACCTACCATGTTAGATTAAGTTTAATTTACAGTTGCTAGTTGCTTAAAGTGTAAAATTTGTCTTCCAAGTCTGGGTCATTTTTATCTTTGGTGCGGTAGATATCTTTGGTGCGATTGGAAATTTGCACATTGCAAATGGGAATGTATATTAGTAGTCAAAACTCATGTGATTTTACTGCCGTCACAATTATTGGTGAATCCAAAGAACGAAGAACTATCGAAGGAATTATTTGGAATTATTATGATCGTGAAGATGGTGAAACTACACCGAGATTTAAAGTATAGTTAGCAAAAAAAAGAGAAAGAAAGTTTGAAGATAATCGTTTCGCAACTATCGAAGGAATAACATAAAGGATCGATTATTCGCTGATACGTCTAAAAAATCAACGATGTAGAGTATTGTACAAAGTTTAAGATATCGCCACATACCTTGTAGAGTATGTAAAGTTTTAGGATGATTGGGAAGTTGACCGTTATAGGAATGACAACTTAGGTTGTTGTTTTTTATCGATGATCAAGACGTTGTAAATAGTTGTGTCTTTATCATGGTAACGGTCAAGTTAAAGTGTCTAGCAACTTGTATCTTAAGTCTTAATCTATTTGTTTCTTGATTTTTATTTAACAACAATTTACTTCCCTCTCACCTAATGATTAACCATGGGTTTTACGCGAATGAGGATGTGATCGAGCGTGCATGTCTATTCCGTCGTTACGGCCATGTATGCATGTCTCAGCTGCCTTGTTGGTTTATTACTATTGGTGAAAGTTAGAAGGTTCATACCCTATATCATTCTTCATCCTAACCGTTGGTTAAATTCAAATGGGGATGTGATCGAACACACATGTCTATTCTGTCGTTATGGCCATGTATGTGTGCTTCAGCTGCCTTGTTGGAATGGTACTTCTGGTGAAAGATTGTAGATTGATCAACCGTACGCCTTTCCATACAAAAACCCATATTTACCTTTATAAACTTGTTACTCCTTGGCTTTAGTGGTGGAGATGTGTATCCTTGCCAAGCTTATGATAGAATACTCGTCACGACCGAGCAATTGAGCGAATTAGTTATATGTTACCACATAGATTAGTTGAGTGATTTGAGTGTTTTCATCTTCCTATTTCGTGAGGTGTTTGGTTGTGTACTTGTAATAGATCGAATAAATGCTTTAACAGAAAATATCCTTAGGGATATATTTTTATAAACTTCTAAAGGCTACTTGAGGACAAGTAGGATTCAAGTGGGGGGATATTTGATGACATCAAATAACGTCTATTTTATAGCATCATTTATCCCATGTTATTAACCCATTTTGTATAGTTATTGAAAAGAATTGTTACTTAATCGTTTATATTTGAGAATTGTAGTAATTATGGAGTAATTGGTGAAAGTTTGCAAAAGGCGCATTCTGGAGCTTAAATAAAGATATTTTAAAGATTAATATTCTAAAGACCAATACGCTGTGTCCATCAAAGAAGATACGGCGTATCCGTGCCTGCACTCACCAAAGACCACAGAAGGATAAAGATCAATACGCCGTATCCAGAGAGACTCAATACGCCGTATTTAAGATATAGTATTTAAATATTCTAGAAGATATCAAGCGTGGTCCCTACTCTAAGAAATCCCTAATGCGTCGTATACAACACTTGGATACGCCGTATCCAATCGACTTCCAGACATTATAAATAGAAAACTTAAAAATGAGTTTTTAGTGTGCTAAATCATATTCTCGATACCTAAACCATAAAAGTTGATTTTCAGAGGAGAAAAAGAGCAGAAGAGGTCGAGCAACGTTATCAATTCCATAGGAGACAACGTGTAATTCCATATACTTTAGTAATCGTTCAGTTTTTGGTATCATTCGTTAACTCGGTTAGTTTACCTTGGCTAAATAATTTCTCTTGTATTTATTATGACGTTTAAAGGCTAATACCTTCGGGTATTAGCCATTATTATGGTTACACAAATATTGTCCTTCTAAGTCTGTGTCTAGGATACGCTTCGGGCTTAACTAGTTAGTTTATGTTTATCAATTTATACTTGTTTACGCGCTTTTGTATGCGACCTATCATTCAACTGGATCTAGTGAAGCGGACCAAGTAGATCTAGAGTCTGGGATAGCTCTCCATATAGTGATTTATACATCTAGAATTATAGTTACACAAATATTGTCCTTCTAAGTCTGTGTCTAGGATACGCTTCAGGCTTAACTAGTTAATTGGATATTGCTAATGGTTTATTGATCGTGTTGACTAGCAGGTGACCTAGATAATTCAACAAGTAACGTTCTAATTCCATTGGATAGTTGGACAAGTGGACTACTAGTGTATAAATTACCATTAAGCGGTAAGTGGGTAAAGTCTTTATGAGCTAGGGTTTAACAAGATCACCATTGCTTTAATCCCTAAGATAGATTATAATCAGTAAATAAGGATGCTTTATGCGGATGCTTTAATTGTGACAGAATTAATGTGTCTAGGTCTTAGGATGATGTAACGCCTAAGTCTTAAGAATGATATGCCACCTCGAGAGAAGAAATCATTGCACTTAATAAACAAACCAACTTTCTAATCGGATTAATAATGGTTAATACAGTTTTCTTATATAAGGTTCGACCGCTCTTTTATCTTTTGTTAATTAGCTTGCGTGGGTAAAAGTGCCTTGAATTGATTGTAGTCACCAACCAAACCGTGCCAGTCTCTCAGGCTGAAAACCCCCTTTTCCCGTTAGAATTAGGATTTAGACTGGCATAGGTTTAACATAGGTTTAGAATAGAATAGAATTAACATAGAATAGATAACCAAGATATTAATTAAATTGATAGATTTAACCTCGCTTCAAGTGTTCGACACCCTACTTACCACGAAACTACTACCGATCGGGTACACTGCCCGTTAAAGTGTTGTTTTTGGTTTAGTCGGCAAAATATAAATTTAAAACTTGAATCAATAAAATATACACCAAACAACAACACATCAATGAGATTCCATATGACAAAGGTGATCTTGCAAACATATTTTCCCCTGATAGGGAAGAGACCTTGACTCTTGAACAAGAGAGTAGATCAAAATTGAATAAAGACTTAGTGAAACATACGACTACATAAAGCAAAACAATCTTTATCAAAAATTTTAAAACCACCATCACGGGAATATCTTGATCAGTTGGCACATGCAAATGAAGTTTGAATGAAAATGTGGAGAAAATATTTTGGTAAAAATAAGCGTAACATTGTCAAAAACATAGGTTTTCTACCTACACAAAAATGATAAGCAAGAGTAGACAAGCTTATAATCTAATGACCAATAACATAAATCATTTCAAAGAAATAGTTGATTTAGTTTGGGAAAAACATACGTATGATAAATTTCGTGCACCAACTACTAAATATATGACCGTGCTTTTGAAAACTTGTTTGATGCCTCTTGCACTAAAGAACAAAATGATAGTTTCAAATTTGTAAGTGAACTAAAATAAGAGATGTTTGCAGATTTACAATACATTTAATCTCTTGAAAAAGAAATTAACAAACTTGAATCTGACAAAGCTGATTTTTCAAATATATATGATCTACTTCTCCAATAGTGTGTTTTAAAGGATGTTATGTGTTCTTATTTAGATGCACATACTGAATTGCAATGTATGTATCTTTATAAAATCAAAGAATGTGATTGTCTTACAGAAAAGCTTTCTAAACAAACTGAAACTATTAGTAAAGAAGTTTACAATGAGCTTTCATGAAGTTTTACTAAACTAGAACAACACTTGATTTCTCTTGAAATTGCTTTACAACAATGTCAAGAACAAATGAAAACTGACATAATTTGCAAACAAAACAGATCAACTGTATTTCTAAAAGAGCGTGATCAATATCATGAAATACAAGATTTGAAAGCTCAATTGCAAGACAAGAACATTACAATAAGTAAGTTAAAGAAACTCATCAACAAAATGGAAGGAAAGTATGGGGTTACTAAGTTTGATAAACCATATGTTGTTCGACAACCAAATGCTCTAAGGATTCCAAAACCATCAGTTTTAGGCAAACCAACTCCGTTTTCAAACTCTCTTAAGAGGAAAACTTTTTCAAAGACAAAGTCGGTTAGCAAAACTAATGTGTCAGAGGGTTTATAAAAACCAATCACTACACAGAGTTTACCTCAAACAGAAAGGCAAGCTGTAAGGAACACAAATGTGATTAAACCAGGAATGTATCAAATTCACACTAGGAAAACACAAACTAGAGCACTACAGTTGCATCAGACTTTTAGGAATACCAATCCTCACGTGTCTACCTCTACATGAGTAATTCACAAACCTAGTGTTAGCAGGCCACAACTTAAGAGCACTGAAATGAAAGTTAAGGTCGTGCAAAACAATAGTCAAGTGAAGGTTAAGAAGACTAAAGTAGAAGACCACCATAGGATTTCTAGTATTTCTAATAAAACAAAGTCTGTAACTGTGTGTAATGATAATTTAAAATCTAAAAATTTAAATGTTAATGCTGTTTGTGTTACTTGTGGAAAATGTGTGTTTAATTTGAATCATAATGCTTGTGTTTCTAAATATATCAGTGACGTGAATGCTAGATCTAAGAAGCTTCAAGCAGTGCCCATTAGACCTAGAAAACTCATAAGAAGAGCGAACCAATCTATTGTAACACCCCCTAAGAAAACCGTTGCATCAGACTCTACTATCCAGAAATCCAAGAGTTACAATATGATGCTTTATGAGAAAACGAACAAAGCATGGAAATGATGGATAGAAAAACAATGCCCATTATGATATAAATGGGTTCCTAAGACAAAAATGAAAAGGGTGCCTAAAGTTAGGAAATAAGATGTGAACATAAGTATTAGTCCAACCATAGATAATGCATATAGGATAACTAATGTCTTGAAACTCACAAATACTTTAGGATCCAATTTGTCAAATGTTCCATCGTCCTCTAATTCTCTTGTAGATTATGAAACTCATCTTATTCATTGTTAACTATGGTTGCACAAAGCATATGACGGGCAATCTCAAGTTGTTGTGCAATTTTGTTGAAAAATATATGGGTAAAGTTCGGTTCGAGAATGATTAATTTGCACTAATTCTTGGTTATGGGGATTTAGTTCAAGGAAATATACAAAAGGGTTTATTACGATGAAGGCCTAAATCCCAATCTCTTATCGGTTGGTTAATTTTGTGATGCAGATTTGGAGGTTGCATTCCAAAAATCTACTTGCTTTGTTAGAGATCTTTAGGAAAATGATTTACTTACTGGAAATCATGGATCATATATCTATACAATTTCTCTTTAAGAAACAACTACACCAACTCCAATCTGTTTCATGGCTAAAGCTTCACCAACTCAAGCATGGTTATGGCAATGAAGACTTTCTCATCTTAATTTTGACACCATCAACTTTCTTTCAAAAAAGGATATTGTGAACGGTTTACCAAAGTTGAAATATGTCAAAGATCAACTATGTTCATCTTGTGAATTAAGTACAGCAAAATGAAGCACTTTTAAGACAAAAATTGTTCCAAGTTCTAAAGGATGGTTAAATTTGCTTCATATGGACTTGTGTGGTCCAATGCGGATTGAAAGCATCAATGGAAAGAAATACATTCTGGTGATCGTTGAATATTGTTGTCGATACACTTGGGCTCTCTTTCTAAGCACCAAGGATAAAACACCAGAAGTACTTAAAGACATTCTCAAGATGATTCAACAAAATCTTTAAGCCTAGGTGATTACTATGCGAACTGATAGAGGAACAGAGTTCTTAAACAAGAAACTTCATGCATAGTTCAAAGAAGAAGGATTTGAACACCAAACATCCACTCCTCGACCACCTGAACAGAACGGCATTGTCAAAAGACGAAATCGTACTCTGGTTGAGGCTGCTAGAACAATGCTTTCGGCTTCTAAACTTCCTTAATTTTTTTGGGCTGAAGCTATAGCAACCGCATGCTACACCCAAAATAGATCTCTTATAATCCCCATATATAAAAAGACACCATATCACATCATCAATGGCAGAAAACCCTCTCTTAAACACCTTCACATCTTTGGTTGCATGTGTTACATAACCAGAGATGGCGAAAATCTAGACAAGATGAAAAAAGGGGATTTGTGCATCTTGGTGAGATATTCTACTCAGTCCAAGGGATATAGAGTCTACAACAAGAGAACTAGATAGATTGTTGAATCCATTTATATCTAATTTGATGAAATCAAAGAATTCTCAAACGAGTCAGATTATGACAACTCTGGCCTCGTGCCCCCACTACAAAAAAATTCTGATCATAACCGTTCAGAACTCAACATTCAAGACCACAGTAATGAACCACCAAGTTCAACTCAGGTTCTAATTGTTTCTCCTCCAGCTGACACATATACACCATCACTATAAGAGTTGGATCTTCTTTTTAGTCCTTTGTACGATGAATTTTTCACTATAGGTACTTCAAGTGTCAATAAGTCTTATTCTCCCACTAACAATTCTACTCAATAAGACACACAACCTCTAGCGAATGTTTAACCCACAACGAAACCAATCACTCCAAATAGAACTGTTCATGCTGAGAAAAACACCGATAATCAAGCAGCATATGCACATTTAGAACCATATGAATTTATCAATCCATTTTGTACACCAATACAAGAAGTTGTTGAGTCTTCCTCACACAATGTTGATAATTTAAATATGCATACATTCTACCAACGTCACCAATCCAAACACCGATGGACCAAAGATCACCCGTTAGAACAAGTTTATAGAAATCCATCCAAGCCAGTGCAGACAAGAAGACAACTTGCAACAGATCCTGAAGCGAGTATGTTCGCGCTCACTGTGAGTACTTCTGAACAATCAAACATTAAGGAAGCAATGACTGATCATGCATGGATCAAGGCGATGCAGGAATAACTTCACCAATTTGACATACTCAAAGTCTGGGAACTTGTTGACAAACCCTTTGGAAAGACAGTGATTAAACTAAAGTGGTTGTAGAAAAACAAGAAAGATGAAGACAATATTGTTATTCACAATAAGGCACGACTCGTAGCTAAGGGGTATGCACAGGAAGAGGGTATTGATTTCTAGGAATCTTTTGCACTAGTCGCTCGCTTGGAAGCAGTACAGATATTCATTGCCTATGTTGCACACAAATCTTTTCCAATCAACAGATGGATGATAAAACAACATTTCTTAGTGGTCCACTGAAGGAGGAGTTTTATGTTGCTGAGCCATTCGTTGGTCCTGATCATCCAGAGAAAGTTTGCCGTCTAAGGAAAGCTCTATATGGATTGAAGCAAGCTCCGAGAGCCTGGTATGATGAAGTCTTAAATTTCCTAATGTCCAAAGGTTTAACTAAAAGGTATTATTAACCCTACTCTATTCACGATAAGATACGGGAGGACATTCTAATTGTACAAATTTACATCGATGACATTATTTTTAGGTCTACAAACCCAAAATATTCTAAAAGATTTGAAAAATTAATGGGGGAACTAAAATTCTTTTTAGGACTTCAGGTCCACCAATCCCCAAGAGGTATCTTTATCAACCAGGCCAAGTACGCTTTAGAGATACTCAAAAAGCATGGTATGGATAAATGTGATAATATTGGTACACCAATAGCTACAAAACCTAAACTGGATGCAGACTTGAGTGGAACACTCATTGACTAAACATGATATCGTAGCATGATAGGGTCACTCATGTATCTCACATCCAGTAGACTAGACTTAGTGCAAGCAGTATGCTACTGTGCAGGTTATCAAGCAAAACCAACAAAAAAGAACCTCAAAGAGGTTAAAAGGATCTTTCGATACTTAAAGGGAACCATTAATATGGGACTCTGGTATCCGAAGGATTCTGGTTTTGAAATAACCGTATTTTTAGATGCTGATCATGCCAGATGCCTTGATACTCGTAAAAGCATTTCTAAAGGAATAGAATTCCTAGGTGAAAAGCTAGTCAGTTGGATATCAAAGAAACAAGACTGCACAACAACGTCTTCAGCAGAAGGAGAGTACGTGGCATTATCTATAAGTTGTGCTCAAGTAATGTGGATGAGGACACATATTAAGGATTATGGTTTCAACTACAACAAAATATCGTTGAACTGCGACTCGCAATAAGCCATATCAATCTCATGCAACCCCGTGAAACATTCCCGTACCAAGCACATCAATGTCTGCTACTACTTTATCAAGGAAAAGGTTAAACGTGGTATAATTGAATTGTACTTTTTTATAACAGAGTACCAATTAGCTGACATGTTTACTAAAGCCCTTTTCGAAGAAAGGTTTTAGTATCTCGTCAGAGGAATTGGTATGTGATGTTTGACTCTAGCAGAACTGGAGGTTCTTGCAAATAAGACTGCCTGATATTTCATCAAACATCGACATGTAAATATTTTTTGAGAAAAGAAAAATACAAAAATATAAAACCTATAAAACCTATAAAACGAAATACAAAAATATAAAATTTAAAAAAGAAAATACAAAATCAAAAAAATCAAAAATTCTAAAAAGAATCTTCTCGACATGTCTCTTAGAATCGATAACATTTACGTACCTAGAAATGTCAATTAACATTGACATGGGTGTGTAAATGAAGTTCGAACAAGAGTTTAAATGTTTTTCTAATTTTCTTTATACCTTATCTGCACCTCAGTATATAACCCGAACTTCAAATAAAGGAAAGTTTATCGATAAAGATAACTTATCCTCACAATGAGAAAATCAACTTTTCTCGGTCTTGAGCGGTTTCTACAAGACATTCAAAGTTTTGAGCTCAAGAAAAGGAATGTGTACACTTCAGTGCGCTTATCCTTAGAGTTAGAAGAGAAATATTCTAATATGTAGTTTTTTAAAGAGTTGAACACAACTTTTTAAGAATTTTTCAATGACAATTCAAAATCATTCAAAATTGTGTGTTCAACACTCCGTCCCTCACAAATTTTTCAACGACAATTATATTCTAACAAATGGTATCATTTTTATAAATGAGTCAATTATTGAGGGGGAGTTTTTTGAAAAACAAAGTTTTAATATTTTTGGATACATCCATTCATGACAATCTTTATGTATTCAAAACATTCACTAAAGTCTCTTAATAACAAATCAGTAATAATAATGACAACTTACTATAGAATGTTTGTTATAGGATGATTAACTTTTTGAACATAATTTTTTAAGAATTCTTCAATGACATTTCATAATCTTTCAAAATAGTGTGCTTAACACTGCCCCACCCTTAATTTTATATTCTTTTTACAACTTGGTAGCATTTTTTGGTGTCAAACATATGTAAAATTAAGGGGGAGCAAGAAGAAAACATTCCACATAACTTAAGCTAAAACATTTTCTTTCCATGGAATTTTTAAGACAAATTTTAATAACATGGTATTTCAAACACTAAGTGAATTAGTATTTAAAATAAGAGGAGAAATGTAATTAAAATGTGATCTAGAAAATAATAAGTAATCTAACAACTCAAAAGTGCTTTATACTCTTACCTACATGCGCTAAACACTTTTTTTATCGATGCACGTATGAAGGGGGAGTCTTTCCAAAAGATGAAACTCTTAAAGTGTTAAACGTTTTGATAATTATATCAAACACTTAGATAGATTTTCAATGGTTTTATGGTTATGATCAAATACCCAACAACATCTTTACTCACGACAATTCTGAAGTCATAAAGTGGTTAGGTTAGCTATTAGTCCTATGATCCAACCAGAACCAAAGGGATCTACCCAAGGACAATCCAAAGTTAGAAATAGCAGTCCTTAGGTATAATTTATAGAAAAATGAGAAATAGGAATAATGCTGACTAAAACATGAGTTAACATTGGAACAATCACAACAATGTGTTAGTAATGACGTCTTGGTAAGCAATAAAGGGGTTGAAGAATGAAAAAGAAATATATGGATAAAGGGTGAAAAGAAAGAAGCCCTCCACACACTTTAGGCAGAAACCGGGTCAATACATATGCTATTGGTTTTCATAAAGATAAATTCTGGTATTAAAGACAAGACATCGTGGACCCAGTGATGCACTGCACAACCCTTCATAGCCATTTGAGTTTCTCTAAGAAGAAACTTATCTCATTTGTTACGGAGATACACACGACTTCTATTATCTTTCTCACTCCGAGTTAGTTGATATTGAATAGGTGGCAATCTGCTCCAGCCTCCGATTACTAAAACCAAAACGCACAAATAGAGTCTAGAGCCAATAGATCAACAAATAAATCTCATTAGGACACATTCCATGAAAAACACTTGTTGAACACCATTAAGTTCACAAGCTGTTATCAAGAGTCCTACGCATTATCTTTGTAATTATGCCAGAACATCAGAGTGATACTTTTTAGTATTTACAGTGACGATGGAAATCCTTCCAAAGCCAACATCAAACAAGCTCTACGGTATGTTACTTGCGAGATTCTATATGAATCAAACTTTTGACAACTAGATATTAATTTTGGTCCAGTAAATGAATTGACGACTCAATCAAGAAGATAGTAACTATCTGATTCACTCATATCGTGCTATCTGCTTTGAGACATTTCGGTATTGAGAATAAGCAAGCATGGTGAATCTAATACATCTATTTTAGAGGATCTTACACTTTAAGATGGAAACCCTGGCAAGGAGATTATTCTAAATTGAGTCTACCTAAGCACAAGTCGGTCCTCACGGAACCAGAGGTTATCGCAACCATATTCTGTTGAATGATAAAGCCATATTCGTCCATATCTATTGTTTATAACTAACATTAAAATGCAGGTACAAACGACGGGGTTGCAGCCTCATTCCAGCAGAGTTCGATTCATTAACACATGGCCATGTTCAAGCCACAAAGACATGCAATAAGCATCAAGATTCAAGAATCAAGAAAGCTCAATAATTATAAGACAAAGACTTTCGCAACGCTGATTTTCAAGATCTTTCTTAAAGTAATCAAGATTATCAAGACAAAGATTGTCAAGGGAGATTGTTAACAAGCTTTCAAGATGATGCATAGTATCAGCATTTTGGTCAAGACACAAGATCGCAAGATGTCAAAGATTATAAAGACAAACAAGGAAAAGATTTAAAGATCTTAGAAATAAAGAGAAAGTCAAAAGACAATGACAAAGGCTCAAGATCAAAGATCAAAAAGCATAAAAGAATAAGCCTACAACAAGATAAAGACCAAGAACAAGACTCAAGAACTCAACAAAAAAGAAATCTTAATATATCCAATATAGTTAACATGGAAGCTTGGAATTAGTAAGGAAACCTAGCTTCGGGGGAGATTGTTAGCCTCAAAATATTGAGTCAGAAATGGAAGCTCGATCTCTGGACATGGAAGCTCGGTATCTGGACATGGAAGCTCAGTCTATATAATATTTACATTGTAATAGGATATAATGGGAAATGAGTAACATTGTACATGTTGTGGGCTTAAGCCCAAAGTAATCCCGAGCCTGACCCATTAAGCAAAACCACACAACCTAACAAAGCCTTTTGTAGGCCGACCCAAGTGATGGTATAAATACCCCTTCTCTACAATAGAGAAGGGTTGGTTGTTCATTTAGTTATAAGATACTACTTTGTTTAATCCACCTTCCTTTCTCTCTCAAACTTCTTCCTATTTTCTTCTTATTTGATTTGTGTATATGGAAGTGAAATGATATCATAGGTTCATACAGCTATATCATTAGCTTGATATTGAAGACTTCTCTTCATCTTTTTGTATAGTAGTTTTTGAAGATCAGCTGATGAAGTTGTATTGGTTGAAGTAGTTGTGGTAGGATGAACTTGTATAACATTGTTTTATACATATTGCTTGAAAAGTTCTTCTATGATATTAGGTGTTTGTGCATCAAATTCTTTGGAAATAAGAGTAGGTACTTCAGACTGAAAAGCATCTTGATCTTGAATAATGGTATTAGCCACCATAGGTTTTAAATTTCTTTTAATCAAGTTATTTGTGGCTCTTTCAGCAAGTTGAGGTACAATTTCATAAAGAACTTGATCAAATTTTTAACGAACTTTCTAGAATGCATCAGTTGTCACACATTTTCTTTCCATGTTCTTGATCATATATCCTTGATGCCTGCACATCCTGCGAAGTGCACTTGAAAGATGACTGTACTTGTTGGAAATGTGTCTTTTCTTATGTGGATCTTTAGATGAAGTGGTAGTTGAGGGTGATACAGTAATCGTCAATTCCTGATTAATGTTCTTATCCGAAGATAAGATTATCCTAGGGGATCTAGGTGGTGTAGGAATTGGTGTCTACAACTTCTCAGTCCTAATCTCCAAACTACCCATCTCATCATCTTTCTTCTCTTCCTCAATATCATCATCATCATCAACAAGTTCTGGATGTTCCTTATGACTCTCAGGCTCTATCCTATTGTTAGAGTCATCAACATCATCATGAATCATAGAAGCAACAAACTTGTTAGCATATGATTCTACCTCTTTTTCACCTTCGACCACCTGATTCTGTTTGATAGTTACTTTGAGTGATTTTTGTGGTGAACTTGTCTCTCCAGCACTTTGATTCCTCTTCTTCCCTTGAGGACTAGTAGTAGTAAGGGTAGGTGTCCTATGGGCTCTAGGTGTAGACCTATGCGTTCCTTGGGTAGAAATAACCAGTTATGGTTGATTCATTAGAACAACTACATTAACAAACACCGTCTCATACTCCATGTAGTCATCAGTGGCACAGATCTCCTCAGTCAAGAAAGCATCCAAAATCAGCATCCCCCGAACAATCACATTCCTTGTAGTATAAAAACTTACTAACGAAATATCAACGTTGATGGAATGATAATCCTCTTCAAATCTTAGAGAAATGGATGGATATTTCTTCATCAAATCAGCAATAATAACGTTTGTGAAGCGAGGGTACTCAATGACATCCTTCTTCTGGAATACATTATTCATGAAATTCCACTAGAGGAGAGCAGCATAGTCAATATTTGTTCGATTGACCATGGCATGAAAAAGTTGTAGAATGTTAATATTTGTCTGATCATGTCCTGATGTTCTTGTGGTCAAGGAGCGGTTGAACACTTTGAACATTGTTTTCCATGGTTGAGCAAGAAACTTCGTGTAGAAGGCACTCACTTTGTAAATAAAACCTTGATAGCCAACCGTGTGTATGAATGATTTAATAATCTCTATGTTGACTGGTGCAACAAATGAGTTTTTTGGAGTTTCCACTGGTAATTGAAGAGTATTGTGAAACATATCAACAGTATACACAATCTTTTGTGTATCCAACTTGAATTTGATAGTGTCCTTGGTATTAGGAACCTTGCTCACTGTCTTCTATAATTGTTGTAAGTACACAGCTGAAACATCAGTAGTTGCAGTAAGAGCATAACTTAACGGATGATCAAGCAAGATTTGTCCAACAATTTTGCATTTAGGTGAGCATGGAATACTTTGTAGCACAACATAATTGTTGCATCTCCCAATGCCTTGAAATTTGGAGACAAGTTGAGAAGCTGGAATGATTTGTTGATCCATGTAGATTACTGTATGATGACATGAAGTGATTAGTGAAATGAGATCAAATTTATGAATTTTATATTTAGATAACATTTTTATCTCTTTCCACTCTGTCTATTTTTATATGCTCTGGCATTTCTTTTTGAGTATATTTTGTTCATTTTCTTTCTCATGTGCCAATTCTTGCTTTTTCCAGCACATGCCATACGCTTTATTCGACTTTTTCTTTCGATCTCATTTTGTATGCTCTGGCATTTCTTTTTCGAGCATACTTATATTTACTTTTTCGCGTATGGATTTTATCTCTCTTTCTATTTTTAAGTTTCCTCACCAAAAAAACATTTATGAAATGATACTCTTTCAAAAATAATAAAGATATATTATGATTTTGAAAATACCAATTTGACAAAAACACAAGTTGTAACAACCATTGATGTTTAAGAAATCCAAGAGTATAACTTTATATTCTAAAAAAACTTTTCAGTAAAAGAGTACCACTTTTAGACACAGTAAGTTTAGCTTTTGGATAGGAAATTGAGATAAAATTTCCAAAATCACAAGTTTTCCAAGGATTTTTGAAAAATATGATTATACAACCAAACTAATGTAACAACAATTGGATGGTCACTAAGCCACTCACTCCTCATTCTATTCAGTGCAGAAAACGGCTAAAACCGGACATGACTTAGACCATTTACCCAATTAAGTACAATAGATAGT
Organism: Tanacetum coccineum; assembly: GCA_026074375.1. Lineage (NCBI taxonomy): Eukaryota > Viridiplantae > Streptophyta > Magnoliopsida > Asterales > Asteraceae > Tanacetum > Tanacetum coccineum. Next base: position 23,603 of record BQNB010015596.1, read on the forward strand.
CATAAACCAATTTGAACTATATTTGAAACAATCTTTTTAAAACTTTGAATTTTGCCTTTGTTGAGACATGAGAATCTATGATCACAGACAGTTGAATTACCATGCTAATTATTCTTCTCAAATCATTTGAATCGTTGATCAATGAAAGAAACATTTAGCTATGTAAAACATATTCTTATATACGATAATTGGATGGTCAGTAGGTTGCTTAATCCTCATCTTGTTAATCTGAGAAAACGGTCGAAACCAGACACAATCTTTACCATTTGACCCATTTATCAATATAGAAATATGATTTTGAAACTAAATTTATCATTGGTTTTCGTAAAATGTCATTTTGTTTAATGATTAAGCCTATTTTGAGTATTCGAAAAAGTTTAGCCCATTAAGATTGTTTTCCGAAACCCAAGCTAAAAGCCTAATTTTGCCTTACGAAACCTATCTATTAGTTCGTATGAAACTTATCATTTTTGCCCAATACTGTTTACGAAACCATTTTAATAAGCCCGTATGAAAACAAAACCTCAAACCATTACTTTCGTAAATATAATTATCAAAGAAAAATAAGAAAATTAAAAGATTTGTTTTCATTTTCAGCTTATTTTTATCATTCATTCGCCATGTAAGACTTGTTCTTATGTTTGAAAGCAATATTTCAAGTTTACGAAACCTTTCAAGATTACGAAACCTCATGATCTTAGTCCACAAATGATATTTTTAATGATCAATCCATTCCAATCATGTTCTATGATACTTATCAATGTATTGCCTTAATCAATTTATCAATTCAATCACTTTTATTTTTACAAAACCCTTGATCTATACAAAACCTATATTAGCAATTAATAATAGCAATTAATCACAAAGGAAATCAAAATAGATCATGTTTCTTACATTTTCTATCACTGAGAACTTACAAAATGATTTGATCATTTTTTTTAAGTTACGAAAGGTCAAACTTTTGCAAAGGATCTTGGGGGGGGGGGCGAAGGCGAAAAGCCCCCAGCGATTTATAAACCAAGCCGGGCCGCTGGAAGAGCGCTGCTCGGGGAGTAGCGTGATATGTAGCTAATTGAACTGCAGGAAGAAGCAGCAAGAAGCAAGTTCCCCTATGGGTTTATTGCTTTGATATTGCTAGATTTTCTCTGGGGTCACGGTTCCAAGCTCTGAGTGAAGCCCCAAAAATGCATAACCTCAGAGCATTTGAACCTTATGAAGTGACCCGCATAGAAAATGCTTAACCGTATTAATTAAATAGTAGTAAGAAGCTTGACATCGAAGGGAGTTATTGCTTTAGTCTTACTGGATTTCTTCTTGTTGATCCCGGATTTATTATTGTTGATCCTCCCCGAAAAAGAATGATAGCACAAAAAAGGGGCTTTTTAACGACCCGACATTTTTTGATGCAAATCAAATAAATGATATAAGCGTCGACCTTTTTAACGAAACAAAAAGCAAGATAAAGCAAGTTGCCCTCAGACATTCTGTCTTTTTGCAACCTCTAAAGGGTCACCCACATAGGCCTCTTTTAAACAAGGTTTAAAAGCTCTTATTTAGCCGATGATGTTGTCCAAAAACAACATCGTCATATCCAGCTCCAAAACATAAACCCAGATAAGGGATCTAACGAGGGCCTCCCTCACTTCTGCTTACCTCCCTTGGGAGGTGAGCAAGGGAAGAAGAAACTGATAAATCAGTTATCTCCCGCTGCTTACCTCCATCTAGGGTATGGAGCCACATCGGTCAGTACGACAGCTTCACCGGGGTCACTACTCCTGGGGAAGCGGACAAGTAGTGCACCAGGGAGCTGCCAGCTCCCCCGCCCCAATGGGACTCATGATGCCTTGTCCAATCAATGCCGTCTTGTCTATCTTAACTTGCTGCTAAGACGATGCCGAATGACGTCTTGGGATAACAACCTAGTAGATAGTTTCCTTGATTACATATGACATTCTAAAAGTTGGTATTATGAGATGCTAATGTGTAACTTCTTTAAGAAAGGGGAATTATAGTTGATAGCTAGCTATTTTAGTAATCTGAAAGCGTGGTCTTTTGCTCCCCCCTATTAAGGGAGGGGGAGCGCCAAAAAGAACATAAGAGGAAGAGCGCTGCTCGGGGAGTAGCGTGATATGTAGCTAATTGAACTGCAGGAGGAAGCAACAAGAAGCAAATTCCCCTACGGGTTTATTGCTTTGATATTGCTAGATTTTCTCTGGGGTCACGGTTCCAAGCTCTGAGTGAAGCCCCAAAAAGGCGTAACCTCAGAGCATATGAACCTTGGGAAGTGACTCGCATAGAAAATGCTTAACCGTATTAAGTAAACAGTAGTAAGAAGCCTGACACTGAAGGGAGTTATTGCTTTAGTCTTACTGGATTTCTTCTTGTTGATCCTGGATTTATTGTTGTTGATCCTCCCCGAAAAAGAATGATAGCACAAAAAAGGGGCTTTTTAACCACCCGACATTTTTTGATGCAAATCAAATAAATGATATAAGGGTCGACCTTTTGAACGAAACAAAAAGCAGGATAAAGCAAGTTGCCCTCAGACATTCTGTCTTTTTGCAACATCTGAAGGGTCACCCACATGGGCCTCTTTTAAACAAGGTTTAAAAGCTCTTATTTAGCCGATGATGTTGTCCAAAAACAACATCGTCATATCCAGCTCCGGAACATAAACCCAGACAGGGGATCTAACGAGGGCCTCCCTCACTTCTGCTCACCTCCCTTGGGAGGTGAGCAAGGGAAGAAGAAACTGATAAATCAGTTATCTCCCGCTGCTTACCTCCATCCAGGGTATGGATCTGCATCGGTCAGTATGGCAGCTTCACCGGGGTCACTACTCCCGGGGAAGCAGACAAATAGTGCACCAGGGAGCTGCCAGCTCCTTCGCCCCGATGGGACTCATGATGCCTTGTCCAATCAATGCCGTCTTGTCTATCTTGACTTGCTGCTAAGAAGATGCCGAATGGCGTCTTGGGATAGCAACCTAGTAGATAGTTTCATTGATCACATATGACATTCTAAAAGTTGGTATTATGAGATGCTAATGTGTAACTTCTTTAAGAAAGGGGAATTATAGTTGATAGCTAGCTATTTTAGTAATCTGAAAGCGTGTTGTTACTGTGTGTGTACGAAAGTGAGAGTTTAGGTATGAATCTTGATCATTTTATACTTCCGAAAGTAACTTTGCATTTTTTACAATTTTAGTCCCTCAAGTTACTTTAGTAAACCTCATTAGTCCATACAAAACTATCTTTTGGTTTTGACATTTTCAGCCCCATTTCTTTCTTTCGTAAATAATAATAACCCGTACGAAACTATCTTTTGCATTTTGCACTTTTAGTCCTTATTGTTACTTTCGTAAGCTTTTAATATTTAAAAATTTTCATAACTCCCCCTTGGAGTTAGACCTATTTTCACAACAAACCTTTTGAATTATTTTGCAGTTAAGTTCTCATTTTTCTTTAAAAATTTATAACTCCCACTCGAACAAATATCCATTTTAATTTCTTTCCTTTTAATAAAATTTTGTTCAACAAAGTTATTTTTGCTTTTGAGAACACATTTTTATTTTCTGATTATGAAGTAACTGAAAAATTTATAACTCCCCCGCAATAAGATATCTAATTAAAGAAGAGATAGTTAATTTTGCAGTTTTGAACACTTTTTGAGATGTTTTTGAAAATCAAGAATTTCATAACTCCCCATTGAATAAATATCTAATTAAAGACCTCATTCAAGAGATTATGATTATGATTACAAAACACATATTTATTAGTGAAAGATCATTTTATGAATGATTTCCTCCCCCTTAGTTCAAGATACATTTTAGCATTTAAAGAGTCACTTTTTGTGAAAACAATATCATGAAACTGATTAAAACGAAGAAGATATGTGTTTGCATCATTTAAATTATATTTTTTTGTTTTTGTATTTTCAATTTTTATGTGTTTTTTATTTTTGAAACGAATCAAAATCTTTTTTGTTGTTGTTGAGTTTTTCAATTTTGTAATTTGTTTTTCATTTTTGAAAAAGAAACAAAATATTTTTGTTGTTTTTGAATTTTAAAATTTATATTTTGTTTTTGAAATGTATTTACAAAAGTTTTTGATGTATGATCTTTCATTCAAGAAGATAACTTTGCGAGACGTTCCAACTCTGATGGAGTCATACATCTCATACCAATCCTGTGAACTAAATACTCAAACCTTTCTCTTGGAAGGGCTTTAGTAAATAGATCAGCAAGTTGATATTCCGTCCCGACAAAGTAAAGTACAATGGTACCTCTCGTTCAACATGCTCCTTGATAAAGTGATAACGGATGTTAATGTGTTTTGTACGTGAATGTTGTACCGGATTGCATGAAATGGCAATTGCACTTTTTGAGTCACAATACATTGGAATCTTGTTGTAACGATATCCATAATCAAGCAGTTACGTTCGCATCCAAATGACTTATGCGCAGTATGCTGACAAAGATACGTACTCAGCTTCTGTAGTTGACATTACTGTACAATCCTGCTTTTTCGACGACCAGCTGACTAGCTTGTCTCCCAGAAACTGAAGTCCGCCACATGTGCTTTTATAATCATCAAGGCACCTTGCTAAATCTGCATCTGAATACGTAATTAGCTTAAATCCATAATCCTTCAAGTACTACAATCCCTTGTTAATGGATTGTCGGAGGTACCAAAAGATCCTTTTGACCTCTTTGAGGTCTTTTTCAGTTGGGTGTGCTTGATAATGTGCACATACAAATGCTGCAAATGCAATATCTGGTTAACTTGCAGTGAGATACATGAGTCCTCCAATCATACTATAATATTTAGTTTGATCAGTTGGAGTACCCTATGAATCTGCATCGATTTAGGCAGTAGCCATTGGTGTCGTAACAGTAACACATTTTTCCATTCCGTGTTTCCTAAGAAGCTCCATAGTGTACTGTGATTGGTTTATGAAGATTCCCCGGGGGAATTGATGAATCTGAAGTCCAAGAAAGAACTTCATCTCACCCATCATTGACATTTCAAAATTATATTTCATTAGTTTGCAAATCTGTTTAAGAAAACTGAATTTGTGGAACCAAAAATAATGTCATCGACATATATTTGAACTAATAAAATGGCATCCCCGTGTCTTCGTGTAAACAGTGTTGGATCAACAATACTTTTTGTGAAATAGTGTTCAATCAAGAAGGAAGAAAGTTTGTCATACCTTGCTCGAGGTGCTTGTTTAAGACCGTACATAGCTTTCTTAAGATAAATGTGGATCAGAAAGTTTGGATCTACGAATCCGTCAGGCGACTTACAAAAACTTCTTCTTTCAATGGACCATTAAAGAATGCAGTCTTTACATCCGTCTGGTATATTGTAATGTGCTTGTGAGCCGCGTAAGCCACGAACATACGAACAGCTTCTAGTCGTGCGACTGGAGCAGATGACTCCTCAAAATCTATTCCTTCTTGTTGACTATAACCCTTTGCAACGAGACGTGATTTGTTCCAAATAATTGTGTTTTTAGCATCCGTCTTGTTTTTTGAAAGCCATTTTACCTTGATTGCATGTCTGCCTTTAGGTAATGGAACAAGTTCCCATAAATCTTGTCGTTTGAACTGATTAAGTTCATCTTGCACTGATTCAATCCAACTATGATCAACTATAGCTTCTTTGATGTTTTTGGGTTCAGTAAGACTTACTGTGAGTGCATACATACACAACTCTGCATCAGTTTGGAGTCTATTTCTTGTTTGAACTAGCTTGAAGGGTTACCAATCACTTGTTCAATTGGATGATTCTTAGTCTACTTATCAGTGTAGCGATGTTGTTGATGAAACTCGTATATATTTGATGGGTCCTGATAGTTTGAAGATGACTCATCTTCTTCGAACTTAGGATTTTCAAAAGAATGCATAATAGTATTCCCATCAAGTTCTGCAACGTCTTCTTGAAGTTGTTCATCAGAACGAGTGTCCAAGACTGGAATTGATGATTCTTGTATGATTGGTTCTCTAAAGAAGTTACTATTTGCGGAGCATCACTATCTTCAACAATGATTGACGACGTTGATAGAGTATCTTCAACATCAAGAGTATTTGCAACAGAATTATCTGACACTTCGGAAGTACTCGACGCATATTATTCTTCATACAGAGGACCTAACAAGTTATCTAAGTCTTGTTGTGATGGTATTTCATTCATGTCGTCTGATGTATCTTGAAAGTTCAAGTAGTTTAGATCGGGTCCTGAATTGTTGCATTCAAAAGCCATAGTTGTAAGTTTATCAAATTTGACATGGATCGTTTCTATAATCTTTTTGGTTTGATGGTTATAGATACGAAATCCTCTTGATGACTCAAAATAACTAATAAAGATACCAATGTCAGCCTTTGGTTACATTTCCCCAAGATCATCACGATCATTTATTGAATAACAAAGAGATCCAAACACATGAAAGTATTTAACATTGGGTTTTCTTCCTCGAATTAACTCATAAGGAGTCTTATTATATCGAGTGTGTACAAGAGAGCGATTTTGAGTAAAGCAAGCAGTAGCAATACCTTCGGCCTAAAGAAATTCTGGAATTATAGAAAAAATAAGCATTATTCGTACACTCGTCTAGTGTACGATTTCGTCGTTCAACAACACCAATTTGTTGAGGCGTTCGAGCTATTGAAGTATGATGTATAATACTTAGTTTTACATAAAACGACCGCAATTTCTCATTTTTGAACTCAGTTCCATTATCAGTTCGGATCTTCAGAATTTAAGCCTTTAGAGATCGTTAAACTTGATTGATGAAATTGATGATCATATTTGGAGCCTCATATTTGGTATGAAGAAAGTATACTCAGGTGTATCGAGAATAATCATCGATGATCACTAAAATATATTTCTTGCCATTGATACTTTCTACCCTCATTGGCCCACACAAATCCATATGAATTAATTCAAGTTTGGATTCTGTGCTTGGAACCAATTTTGATGGAAACGAAGCTTTCTTGCTTTTACCTTTCTCACATGCTGAACATAAGTGATCTTTATTATACTTAAATTTCAAAAGCCAATTAACTAGATCTATTAACGTGAGTTGATTAGTGGTACCAAAATTCAAATGAGAAAGCCTGCGGTGCCATAACCAAGAATATGTTGATGTAGCTTTGGACATTAAGTCCACTGGAGAACAAACCACCAAATCAGAAATGGAGATAGTGTAGAGATTGGATTCACGAGAATCAGTAAGCAAATCATCAGCCTCCAAATTCTAAACATAGCAAGTGTTTTAACAAAAGGATACTTCTAAATCTCCATCACAAAGTTATCCTTTGGGTTTGAAACTTTACCACAAGAAACACAAACAAGATTTGAACCGTAATTAATAACATTTACAGTCTTGGTATTTAATACACTTACATTTGATTGACATTCATTTGAATTCTTTGTTTCACTCTTATTAGAATCTATCCTAACACTACTTGGTGTCTTCCGAATATAAGCAGATGAGCTCTTACCATTAGTATTCTTCAAGACTCTATTCTTCGATTTAGTATCCTTAGACTTTGGCCTTCTAACACTATTAGAACTCCCTACTCATGTGGAATTAGAAACATTCATGTTAGTTTTAGAATCTCGCTTGTGTGACTCTTGTTTTTGAATTTTATACATGCCTCGTGTAATAACATTGGCATTCTTTTTCTGTTTTTGCTCGCTTTTGGGTGTAGAATGTGAAGTGACTGGTTTTGACCTATATGTGTTGTCCTTTTTGTTTGAAACTTTATTAGCCTGAACTGCTATGTTGTTAGACAATGGTGTTACACATAGAAGTTTTCTTGAGATCACAGATTTGTCAAAATTAGTGTTCACAACCTTCCCCTTTTCAAAGGTTTTGTGTTTTTCCTTGAGCTCAGAAATTACCATCAAAAGATCTTGATTCTTAGAACGCACATCACCATAAGCATACGTCTTTTGACTGATATTTTCAACTTACTCATTAACCCTTGTTGATGTTGAGCCCGTGTTGCTTTTATTGAATTAAAAAGCCTTTGATATTCATGTTTGATATTTTCTCATTCTTGAACAACAGAATCAACTTGAGTTTTTAGCAACACGTTATCATCATTCAACTTTGACATCCTTGACTTCCAAGAGACATCACATGACATTTTCTCTTTTTGATGTTGGATTTTAAGTTCAAAAACAATACTTTGAGCTTGAGATCGCTTGAAATCATTTTTGAGAATTTTGATTCATTTGAGTAAATTAGCTTGAATATCTTTGGAGTCATTTGAAATTTTTACAATTTCATTTTCTAACAACTTATTTTTCTGTTCTGCAACAGAAATCAAAACACATTATCGAATTTCTCGAGTTAAGGATACTTCTAAAAGTTGATCGATCTCATTTTAAAAAATATTTCCTTTTGGAGATTTTTCTTTAACTTTCTGTTCTATTGATTCAAAAATATTTAACATTTCCTCTACTTCTTCAATGAGTTCTTGTTGAAGTTCTTTCAAATTTGTTGAGGAACAAATGTTTCATAAAGAGGATTTAATTTTCCATGGTTAAGTTGAACCATTTTGTTTCTCATTTTCAATTGACTTTCTTTCGCATCCTCTAAAATTTCCTCAAAATCAGGTGAATCAATTTTTAAGTTAGTACTATGAAGCATTGCACCATGATACATTTTTGGTTGTGCTGCAATAGCTTTCTTGAGACGTTTGGGATTTTTCTAAACCCACCTAGCTTTTGAGAAAGGATCATAAACCTTTATTCTGTTGTTTCAAGCATGTGAATTGTTTGAATTGATTGACCTATTTTATAAACAATTCGATCATGAGAACTTAATTTCTCTTCGATATCAACAATATCGTCAAGATATCAATTTTCTCATTCTTTGAAAGCCTTTTTAGCTAACTGAGTTTCATGTTGAATTATTAGCTTTTCATTTTCAATTTTGAAAAAATCACTTTCAATTTTATCTTTTTCTTTCAAAATTCTCTCAATTGTGTCCTTATCAACACGTATGTCACATTCCAACTCTTCACATGTTTCTTTATATTTTGAACATTTAATTGTTTTTTACTCAAATGTTTTGACCCGATCCTTAAACGTCTCAAGCTTCTTTTGTAGAAACTCTTTTTGCTTTTTAATCTCATTGTTTAATCGTTTTTAATTTTTAGCTTCTCTTTGAACATTATATGTCAGCAATTGAATATCATTTGTATACATCATGAGCATTTGATCATGTTGAGATGTGCCTCCATATTTTCCAACATAAGGATCATCCAAAATATTGACTATTAGAAATCAATTTGATCATCATTAGATGTGTGAATAATAGTTTTATGTTTCGTATGATTCACTTGTTCATGAACCTTGTTTGAAGCATTTACCTCACTAATAGCCATTGCATCATAGGATGGCTCAGAGTTAGCATTGTTATTAGCTGGTTGAATTCGAGCCATCATGATTACTGCAACAGTTAGCTCTTCTAATGTTTCATCTCCATAATAATTATCGAGCATGAAGTCATTTTCTTCGTCTTTGAGGTTGCTTCTGGATTCATCTTTCATGGCTAGCAAGATTTGTTCTCTAAAAAAATTTGCATCACGAACTCTTGGTTTTTGACAATCACGATCATAGTGGCCTTTTTCATTACAGTTATAACACTGAACATTTGTCTTTCTCGGATTTGACTCAGTTCGTAGAACATGCAATGTAACACCCCCATTTTCACATATAGCAGGGGAAGCTAAGTTTTGGGGTATTACTTCATGAATCAACAGTGACAATCATAGAAAACGACTCATAAAGAGATGTTTTAGAAAATTTAGTTAACATTCAATATAATCAGAGTTTTACAAAAAAGGTCCCAAAGTATATTGAAAACATAAAGTTTGAATGATAACAAGTTTAGACGTCCTCAAGTCTAATGCCACTCCGTGCCATAGATTGCTCAATTACCTGAGATAAACATGATAAAAGGGTCAACACAAAGGTTGAGTGAAATTCATAGGTTTGAAATGTAATAGTTGAATACAAGTCATTGTAGTGGTAATAATTGCATGCATTTACAATTATCATGGAAAACAGTATTATTGCCCTAAGCTCATGCAACCAAACATTAACCATAATTCAAGTTGTTACAAATTGTTTCCATATGGGTGCCTCTACCCAAAGATGTTGTGGGAGCCTCTACCCAAAGATGTGGTGGGAGCCTCTACCCAAAGATGTTGTGGGAGCCTCTACCCAAAGATGTTGTGGGAGCCTCTACCCAAAGATGTTGTGGATGCCTCATGGCAAATGGAGGTAACTTAGGCAATAATATATCAGGATAGCATACAGTTGAAAATACTTGTATTCATGGTTTATAGCATGTATCTCCCCACGGGATTTTAGAAAACATGTAAAGGTGGGACTATGAACTCACCTTGATAAGGTAGTTGATTGATTTGAAATTTAATTCAAATGGAAATAAACAGCCTCGTCACGCAACCTGGGGTAATATGTCAAGTCTCAGTTTGATTGATTATATTCCAAAACTTTATTTTATAAAGTTTAACGTAAATATTCATTTGGTTTATTAACTTGTGTTTGGGTTATCATAATCCAGAGGTTATGTAGTAAACGTTTGAGGAGCTAGAACACTTTAAATCATAAATCCAGCAACTCGTCAAAACCTCTACCCAAATAAAATCCCCTCATATGAAATTCCCTAGTAACGTGATACGTTATAAATTAAAGATTTTATCTTTTTAAGTTTCTTCAAAAGCTAGCGGGTGATAAATTATGTTAAATATATAACATAATTATTTTATAGTGTTTCGATTGACGAATGATAACGACAAATGTGTCAGGTTTTAATAAAATCGAGTCTTATAATATTTAAATATATTTTTATAATTAATATAACAAAATTATATTTTATACCTTTGAGAATATGAAAATGACAATTTATACCCTTGGTATATATTAATTTACATATTTAACCTTTTATATAAAATTTTAAAACATTTAAACCTTTAACTTTAGTGTATGGCAAAACAAACCCCTGAAGTTTAACTTTAGGATAATTACATTTTTGTCCTGAAACTTTAATAATTTCAAAAGTTACAATATTTATCCCTATGCATGAAATATTTTGCGTTGTTAGTCTAAATTTCATAATCTTTGTATTTTTGAAATCCAGATTCATTTTGCAGCTTATAACTTATTACTATAAGCTAAAATAAGTAAGTTTTACGAGCTTGAAGCTTATGAAAAGAGCTTATGAGCTTAAAAATCCAAAATGGGTTTGTTTGGTTTAGGAAAACCAAACCGTGAAAATTTGGGATTTCAAGGGCTTATACAAGAAGCTTATACATGATCTAATAGAGCTTATTAAGGATCTAAAACAAGGCAAGAGATTATAGAACAAGGCGAAGACTTACAAAAGCTTGAATGGGTTGAAATTGATGAAATGGGTCAAACAATTTAAGTTATGAATCAAGGACTCCTTTCTTCTTACATCTTGGCTTCTACTTAGCTTAAACCTTCTTTCTTCTCTTCTATGGCATGGCTAGAACATGATTTTAAGGTGGTTTTAAGTTTAGATGGTGAGTTGTGATTGTATGCATGTATGCGTGTATATATAGTGTAAAGAAAATAGTGGTGCCCAAGTTTTCTTGGAGTAGTGACCAAGTTAAGTGGAGTGGTGGCCAAGGTGCTGTAGAGTACTGACCAACTAATAGCTAGGGTGACTAAGAAGGGCTAGGAGGTAACTTAAAGAGGTGTAAGGGTGTGAGAGGGTTCGGCTATCAAAGGGGTGACAAGGTTCAACTTGGTGTGTAAGTTTGTTTAAGTAGGTGATTCATGGAGGTACTTGGGTGCTAGGGTGGTGACAAGGTGCTAAAGGTGGCTAGCAAGGTGGTGAGTCATGGTAGAGTTACGATGGTTTCTTGGTTGATACATCATTAAAGGTCATGGCTGTTTTTGGACAGCCAACATCGGTCTCGGTAAAATGGTTGTCATTTACAAACCGTAATTCCGATTAAGCTCAAACTAGTGAGCATGATTAGATATTTGAGTCCTCTACAACTTTTAGTTTTACATATTTAGGGGTCACTATACAAAAATTTAGAGATAACAGACATTTACTACAGGTGTACAGAATCTACGCACCTTTGCCATTTCGGCTATAACTAATTCATCCGACATCAAATCGGGTCAAGTCAACTGGCAAAATGATCACAAGACATAGTGCTACAACCTAGTATTTTTACTAAATACCTAAAGCCTACTGATTTTTCCCAGATCCTATGTTTTATCAACGGATCAGATTCTAAAAACTGTGAACTAGTTTAAGGGTGTAACGGGTTTGCTAGGGTTTTTGGGTTTAGGATTAGCGTTTAGGTTTTAGGGTTAGTGTAGGACTAGTTAAGGTTAGGGTTTAAGAGAAAAGTGTGCATTGGAGGCTTGCAATATGAGCTTAAAAAGGTTGTACGAGACTAGAAGAAATTTGGAGGGAAAACGACTAAATTTGAATATTGTGCATAACCGGGTTGTGTATTAAGCTTTAAGAAGTTGTACTAGAGTTTTGGTGGGAAAGGATATTCAAATTATGATACATTAGAAATTTATACACGTGCCTTGAAAGCTTGTACCTTTGAATTGCATAAAAATATTACATATGCTTAGGGTTTTGGTTTAAATATCAACGTATAAGGTTCGTTTTATAAAAACATTATAAATGGTACGTTAAATAGATAATGTATTGATATTTGAACATATTGCTTGACATGTTATAATGTTTATTTGACATAAACGTTGATGGGGTTGGCATAGGTAGGTTGCGTGAGCTCGTTTACTTAGATTATGCAAGTTACGTTGCATAATAGGTGGAATAAAGCAAAAATATTCCTGTGAAAATGGTTGTACTTAATTTAATATGTAGATATTACATTGATGACAATTACATCTAATTTAATAGATGGATAATTACATAGATGAAAACTGTGGGTTGTTATAATCTCCCTGCCTTAAAAGAAATCTCGTCTCGAGATTTAGTTGGATGCCGGAGTGATGTTTGGAGATACATGTCCTTTGTTTCTGCAGTCCCTGGTCAAATGACCCACTTTGTTGCAAGTCTGACACTTGACAGTGCAAAATCCTGTGTGATGCAGGGTGCATGTTGTACACAAAGGTAGGGTTCTAGTGTACCTTTTGTTTTCAGTACTCCTTTTGTTCTCAGTTGGGGTGGTAGCATAAGCCCTGACAGTGTCTTGTCATCTATTCTGTTGGTGGTGGTAATGGTTGTTATTGTTGTTGTTACAGTTATTTTGGTAGTTGTTGTTGTTGGTGGTGGTGTTCCTTCTATCATCAAACTTTCGTTTGTGATCGTTGGTTCCTTGCACAGAACTATGCTTTAGCACCTGATTCAATGGCCTCTAGGCTATGTTGATGGCTTCTTCCAAAGTTTGAGGCTTTGATGCAGTAACGATTCCTTCAATGCTTTGGGGAAATCCCCCGATGAAAACTTCCATAAGTTTCTCATTATTTGGCATCATGTTTGGACATAAAGTTGCCAATTCTTAGAATCTTTTAGCATAAGTCTTGAGATCATTTCCTTTTACAACCAAGTTGTAAAATTCATCCTCCATTTTCCTGACTTCAGTTCGAGGACAATACTTATTGGTCAATAGCCTTTTCAATTCAGTCTAGGCGATCTTGTCGGATTGCTCTATTCCAATAGGTTTAGCATAGGAATTCCACCAGGACAAGGCATCTTCAGTGAGTGTACCAGTAGCAAATTTCACTTTGTAGTCCTCGGTACAGTTGCTACGAGAAAATACTAATTCAGTCCGCTCAAAGCAACGGATGAGACCAACAACTCCTTCTGTACCCTTGAAATTAAAAGGTTGGCAGCTCATAAACTCTTTGTAGCTACATTTTCTTACTACAAGAGCTTCATTATGTCCGGTGTTCCTATTGGTATTATCAGTATTTGCCATGGTAGCAGCTGGTGCTTCCAGAGCTGCGAAAACACTATCAACAACTAGTTTCTTTATGGCGGCTTGAGTCATGGTTGGTGCTGCAGATGTTGATGTCCTCTTGGGAGCCATTCTATCAACATTTACAAGACAACATAAAATAAGAATCCAAAATCACATCACAAGTTAAGGTATGAAAATTTTCATTATTATACAAAGACTTGTGATTATTCTTTGATATCACATTGCAGGATATAACAGAGAATTTTGGAATTTAAGACTTCCAGAGATAGACACGGAGATAATAGAATGAACAAATTCCAAACTGAAAGAAGTCTAGAGACTCGTGATAATGATGAACCAAGAAAAGGAATTATTCGTACAAACAGATGAAAGAAAATTGTTCGTACGAATGCCATACACTTAAGCCCACACAATTGCAAATCGTTATTTACATCCAAAGGCATCCCAATCAATGTAAATAAGAATTTAGAAATTTATGGTTTGGTGATTTATAATTTCCTTATTCAAATGAAAAAAGCGTCTTAATTCATTTCAATAAGACGATTATAAATCATCCTATTCAAGCATTACCGACACAAAACACGATATGAAAAAAAAATGTTGTGGTATGATTTTCTGAAATCATAAGAAGTAACGAGAAGAATAATGAGACGTTAATCAATCGCGTTGATGTCCTTAAAACAACAAGTTACGAGGTGAAGATTTTTTTGTCGTATTCCAATTAACCAACATGATTAAATGTGGTAGGTTACATGATGACTTATGCTACACATCTCGTGGTTGGATTCTAAACAAAAGCTGTAATGATAACGATCTAGTCTAGTGGTCTGGTGGTCGTCCCTTGTGGTTCCTGAGTTTATGGATTATATCCAAAAAGACTCTTCATATCTGATTGGTGGCGAACCTGGATATCCTCGATGATTAGTTCTAGAGTAGAAATCCTAAAGTGAGCAAGTGCAATCTCGTTGTCATGCCTTATTTTCTCTCTTTGAAATCCAGAAATCTGGGTACAGGCTTCTTGAAGTTCGGTTTCTAATTGGTCAAAATCTCGCTGTATGATGACTCGACCATTACCAAGACCTTCTATCTTATATTCCATATGCTCAACACGCTCAAGAGGGAGCTCATCTAAGTGATTCAAAATAGTCTCGATCTGTTCCTAATGATGTGCATAAGACGTGTCTGGAGCGCCATGATAATTCTCTCCAATCTTAAATACTTGAGGTGGAGCAGAAGGATTAGTAGAGGAAGATGATAGGAAATGGGCTCATTTCTGAGGTGGCAAAATCTCTTCAGGAAGAAAGAAATCTTGGGGATCAAACATTGGTGATAGTGGTAACACTAGAGATGGTGGCAAAACAGTTGGTAGAGTAATAGGAGCTTGTAGTGGTAGAATACTTAATTCATTACTAGTAGCATTATATGCTTGCATGACCTTCATATATGGATCATCGTGAAAAGGTGAGATGGCTAGCTAGGCCAAAATATACTTAGATAAATCATCTAAAGGATCAGGAGAGGTGTTTACCAGTGAGGCTGGGAAATAGTCCGGTGAAGCCGAAGTATAGTCAAGAGTAGGTGTAGTGGAAAAAGCATCCTCAATATCAAAATCAGATGGGACGATAATAAGGTGGGTGGATGTAGACATAACTATGTAACAACCCAGTGGAAAAATAACTTAAGTTATTTATATATAATTAATAGTTATGTATCATTTGCTACGCAAATCTCTTTACATACTATTCAGGAAATGTAGTGGCACGGAGGACTTCCTTGGATGGAAAAAGTAGTTATAGTTTAGGTTTTAACCTTGTTCTCTATAACCGAGGCTCTGATACCAATCTGTAACACCCCTATTTTCACATATAGCAGCGGAAATTAAGTTTTGGGATATTAATTCATGAATCAACAGTCACAATCATAGAAAACGACTCATAAAGAGACGTTTTAGAAAATTTAGTTATCATTTAATATAAACAGAGTTTTACAAAAAAGGTCCTAAAGTATATTGAAAACATAAAGTTTGAATGATAACAAGTTTGGACGTCCTCAAGTCCAATACCACTTCGTGCCATAGATTGTTTAATTACCTGAGATAAACATGCTAAAAGGGTTAACACAAAGGTTGAGTGAAATTTATAGGTTTGAAATGTAATAGTTGAATACAAGTCATTGTAGTGGTAATACTTGCATGCATTTACAATTATCATAGAAAACAGTATTATTGCCCTAAGTTTATGCAACCAAACATTAACCATAATTCAAGTTATTAGAAGTTGTATCCATATGGGTGCCTCTACCCAAAGATGTTGTGGGAGGCTCTACCCAAAGATGTGGTGGGAGCCTCTACATAAATAGGTGGTGGGAGCCTCTACCCAAAGATGTTGTGGGAGCCTCTACCCAAAGATGTGGTGGGAGCCTCTACCCAAAGATGTTGTGGATACCTCATGAAAAATAGAGGTAACTTAGGCAATAATATATTAGGATAGCATACAGTAGAAAATACTTGTATTCATGGTTTATAACATATATCTCCCCACGGGATTTTAGAAAACATGTAAAGGTGGGACTATGAACTCACCTTGATAAGGTAGTTGATTGATTTGAAATTTAATTCAAA